>JAJOOO010008594.1:0-36153 GCA_029582685.1 Solanum piurae | reverse complement strand
CGTTAAAAAGACTTCTAAACGAAAGAATTATCAATGCATGCAAAACACTATTCAAGAATTGCTTATTTACTATTCATACTTTGTTAATCGCTCATTGTTCCCACAACCCTAGTTGTGGAGTTTAGTTACCCATAATCATATGAACACATTTTATTGTTTTAGATGAAAGAATTATGAACCTACGTAAGAAGAATAATAAACCCAGAAATTCAACTCGAATTGCAATACCAAAATCTTCAAAACGAACTTAAGAAATTAAGAATTGCTAAAGTTGCAAGTTAATCTCCCAAGTCAAGAACTAGAATATAATAACAATGTCTAACCCCTAAAAACGATGTTTACATGCCCTATTTATAGAAAACAAGACCTAAATAAAAAGGGAAACAAAATAAGGAAAGTTTTGTTCAGGCACGCGTCTTCAATCCACGAGACTGACTCACGGACCGTCAATGGATCTATGGTCCGTGAGTCCCTTCCGTCAGCCCAGCCTTGAAAAATATTTCAGCTTCCAAAATCCAGCTTCTCTGAAGCAAACGACGGATGTACAGTAAGGACCGTAGATCGATCTACGGTCCGTCAATCCCCCTCCGTAGCTCCACACTTGGAATCTTCAAAATCAGGTACTGGAACCCTCACAGTATCAATCTTCGAATCAATAGTACGGTCCGTAGATCTATCTACGGACCGTCAATAGGCACCGTGGTTCCACACTTGGTCAGATTTCCCTCATTTGTCTCCATGTCTTGGTTGCTGATCTACGACCACCATCTACGGAGCGTCAATAGACCTATGGTCCGTAGATCACCTCCGTAGATGCCCTTTTCTGCATTTCTTTCAGCTGTCTCTTTAATTCCGCGCCTGAACATCTTTCCTACAAAATATGATAAAAACCTCATAAAAACCAATACAAAAAGGCCCTAGACACACACAACTTGTAAGTGAACTGTATTAGAAATACCGTAAACTCACGGTATATCAAAATCAGAAACTAAAGCATTAAAAACATGGGTTGCCTCCCAAGAAGATTCTTAGATAATGTCGTGGCATGATGAAAATACTAATTTACGGACCATTCTTTGAATTTGCTAAGGTATCACTTAGTAGGCCACCTTTTTGCCTTAGATTCAAATGAGAAGAAATTTGACCCATTTGGGTCTCCAACTTCTTGATTGACACGGAATTGGAGGTGACCGTCTGATTAAGTGTAGAGACATCCTCCTTCATCTACTTCAACACTTTGTCTGAACCTTCAGGTTTGTTGAGAATACATGAGAGCATATCTTCCATTCGGACATTTTCAAACTACTTGGGATTTTCACGCTCATGGGGTGGGACGTACCTATCCTTGTCACCCTTTCTTTCCTTCCAAGTGGCAATACGATCACGTCATTCTCTGTCACGGTCTCTACATCCCTCGTCCCTATTTCAACCCGAGTTTCCACCCGACCTTGGATAGTTTGCTCGATATCCACCTCCTTGATTAGCTAGGAAGTTCACTTCCTTATTGTAAAGTGCTTCAAAATGAGCTTCTTTGGGATTCACTCCACCAATACCAATAGCATTAACACTCTTTGCACCACTACCCATCACATTTTTTGCCAATATATCCAGATAGTTCATCATTTTGGCCATGTTTTGGTCCCTCTCTTGATCTTTTTGATTTGCTCTTTTGTCATTCTTGAGAGGAGACACTTGGTCCTCACGAGTATACCATGCTCTATTTATCTTGATCATGCCACCAAGGAGTTGTGATGCTACTTCATAGGGTTGTTGCATGATACCCCTGGGAACAAGTTGATCAACAACTCTTTTGTTCACCGAGTGAAGGCTCCTATAGAAGTATTATAGTAGCACATTGTTTGGAAGTCTGTGAGTCGGGCATTGAAGTACCAACTTCTTAAATCTCAATCACGTCTTATGGATAGGTGCACCCTCTAAGCATTTGAAACCTTGGATGTTGTCTCTAAGTGTCATCATCTTCGATGGGAGAAAGAATATCACAGAGAATGGTGTAGTAAGTTCATCCCATGAAGTGATGGAATCCCTTGGTAACTCAGCCAACCATTTTGTAGCTTCACCCATTAAAGAGAATTGGAACAACTTGAGACCTACTGATTCTTGTGATATATTCTTGAATGAGAACAGACCACAAACATCCACGAAGTTCCTAATATGCTCATGAGGGTCTTCATGTGCCAACCCTCCATATAATCCTTTCATTTGGAGGAGCTGCAACATTTGTGCTAGTAACATGGAAGACTGCATTACCCTCAACAGGGGTAGACAAATTGTACCAATACCACCTAATTGGATTGGGTCATTCACATCATTAAGGTTCCCAATATCGTCTTGGTGGCCCACTTGGATACCATTACTCCCGTTTACACTCATCTCTTCCTCTGTTTAACACAAGCAACACAAAACTAAACTAAAGTAAGTTTATTCAACTACAACAAAAAAGATCACACTTTAACTTCAATAAAAGAATTTTAAACCACACCACTCCACGGTAGCCAGCATCATTTTGATTAATGTTTCAAGCATACCTCGTCCAATTCTAGGTGCAAACAATCGTTAAAATAATAAAACCCAATGAAGAGTTGGAGTCAAAACCCAAAGGGAGCGGTACGTGTTCAAATTCAAGTATGAAGTACAGATGTGGTCTAAATAGATATAGGAATATAAATTATCAAAAAATACATGCAAACAAGTCTAAGGGGTGACAATAAATGTCAGATGGGGTGGTTTGGTTTGCAATTATCACCTACAACGCAATCAAAGAATAGAAAATAACAATATAGAGAGGATTTCTCGAGATGTGATCGATTATAGGAAAATTTCACTATTTGGGTAATTGAAATTACTAATAAATATCTAAATATCAGTGGATAGGCTAGGCTCTGAGTGAAATAACTTTCTCTCGAACAACTATCCCCGAATCAAGGGATTTCTTTCGAACATCAACAAGCTTAACAAATAAGAACAACCCACACCTTAATTCATCTACTCTCTCGAGATAAATGGGTAGGATTGGGTCTAGGATTAACTCTCTCGAGTTGAACCCATATCAACCCAACACCTACAAACCATTAATGAAAAACTATTGTTCCAAAACCTCTCTCTCGAGCAAGCTAAGAACACAAAATTTGAACTGCATTTGCAACTACAATTCATAAATTAAAGCTTATTTAATGATTAAACCCACTTCAATTAAGCATTTAAGTTATTAATTGACAATACCCATAAGCTAATTAAACCCATAATCACATGATCACACCCCAAGAATTGGGGTTTTAGATAAACATCATAAAAAGATAAAACAACAATTACCAACTCGATTAGCCATCTGCTCGATAATAGTCTCCAAGCCTTTTCAATGTTTTCCAAAGGTTCAATTCAAAGAACCAAGTCAAAATTCTCTGGAATTCTACAATAAGCACTCAAAAACATAGAGAAAAACTTCTCTCTCGAATGGTAACTGTAGTATCTGGAAGAGAACTACTGATCCGAACTCCTTAAAAATCCTTTTTAAAAATCAATTTATAGTTTTCAGCTTTTTAACTTAAAAGTCCATTCGGTGGGATAAGTCGTGCTTTGCCGAGTGATTCGGCGATCTGCCATTTGCTCACTTCCATTTCCATTTTGCATTGGTCCTCAGCATCTCAAGTTCTGTAACTTTGGGAAATCCTTTTTACCATCGCGGAATTGAATGGCGATTCACCAAATGCTCACTTTTGTTGCCAACTTGGTTTCTTCACAATGGTTGGCAGACTGGAACATTTGGCGAGAAGAGCCACTTAGCGATTCGCCGAGTGGTCTTGGCGATCACCAGGATCTCCTTTTCTCCACTTCTTCTGCTTGTTTTGCTTATTTTTTCCTCGTAGCATCCTTGCCTTACTTTTTAGCTCATATACATGAAATCAATGTTTTAACATCAGTTTATAACATAACTTAGGCATTTGAAGACAGTAAAACTGTCAAAATAAAGCCCTAAATGAGCCCAAATCTTGGACTCATCAAGATGCTTTGAGATCAAAAGATGACTAGCGTCAATAAAGATGACTTAGCCTATTCAATATGAACATCACTATAGTGCAGCATAGTCACTCCTAAATGACATTGATTTCCATTCTCCGTACCCCTAGATTTCTTGATAACTCTTGATTTCATTTGAATTTCAGTTTAATTGTGATAATTGACAATAAAACTTTACATTGAGTTGGTGGTACCGTCCACCTAATTGTCTTTCTACTCCAAATGAGCTGATTTAAAGTCCAAATCTCTTGATAAGGAGTTCTCCATGATACACCATTCCTTGTGGGATTCTGATGAGTCCGAGATTTGGATTCATTTGGGACTTTGTTTATATAGATTTAGTGTCCTCAAATGCTTAATTGTGCCATAAAGTGATGTTTAAGCCTTGATTTTCATGTATATGAATTGAGGAACAAAACAAGGACACTAAAAGGCAAAAAGGAGCAAAACAAATTGATGAAATAAAGAAAGCCAAACCTGGTGATTGCCGAGTGGCTAGTTTGACCGCCTAAAGTTCCTGTGTGCCCGCCTTGAGGGAAGAAACCAAGTCGATGACAAAAAGAAGCAGTCGACTAATTTCTGAGGAGTTCCGCGAAGCAATGATAGATCACCCAAAATTATAGAACTCAAGGATGCTGAATGCCAAGGCGAAAAAGAGATGGAAGAGGTCAAAGGGTGGATTGCCGAGTGATTCGGTGAGCCCGACTAACTTCACCAAATGGCCATTTGTAGTTTATTTTTGGCTCCTATAAATTATATTTTGAACATTTAGTTTAGTATCTTGACACATCTTGATACATTGGAAAAGACGATTTTAGCTTTGAACACATTTCTCTATAGTGTTTCTTAGTTTTGAAGAAATTTTGAGATTCAGTTTGGAGATTTTGGAAGTGGGTTTCAAATATTCGGTAAATTAAAGCATTGTAAATACTAAATCACTCTTCCCCAGTTGATGGATAATTAATTCGGTAACTGTTTTTACCTTTTTATGATGTTTAGCTAAAACCCCAATTATTGGGATGTGATCATGCGATTATGGGTTGATATCGTATATGGGTATTATTAATTATTAGTTTAAATGTTATTTTGAAGTGAGTTTAATCATTAATTGTGGTTTAATCTATGAATTGTAGTTGCAAATGCAATTCTCTCTTTGTGTTTTTGGCTTGCTCGAGAGAGAGATTTTAGAACTAAGGTTTTTGATTAGTGATTTGTGGGTATTGGATTGAGCTGGGTTTAGCTTGAAATAGTAAATCCTAAACCCAATCCTACCCATATAGCTCGAAAGAGTGGATGAATTAGGGTGTGGGTTGCTCTTTATTTTCATGCTTGTTGATGTTCGAAAGAAATCACTTGATTCGGGGTAGTTGTTCGAGGGAACTATCTCCCTTATAGTCTAGCCTACTCACTTGTCTTTAGCTATTTACTAGTAGTTGTGATTACGCATATGCCTATATTTGCCTATAATCGATCACATCCCGAGAATCTTTCTCCCTATTGTTATTTTGTAGTTTTTGTGACTGTTTATTAGTTGATAATTGAAAACCAACACCCCATCTGACATTCGTGTCACCCATTTGATTTAATAAATGGTCTTTTTGATAATATCTATTCCTATGGTTGATTAGACCATGTTTGCACTTCCTAGTTAAATTTAAAACACGTGCCGCTCCATGTGGGATTCGATCCCAACTCATTTAGTTAGAATTTATACTGATTTAGAATCGTTGACACCTATAATTGGATGAGGTGTGCTTGAAACGTTAAATCAGATTGGCGCCGCTGCCGCGGAGTGATGTTGTTTGAATTTTTTTTGGTGAAGTTGAATTGTGTTATTTTTGGTTATAGTTGAATCTTCTTATTTTTGTTTTTTGTTTTGTGTTGCTTGTGTTAAAACATAGGAGGAAATGAGCGTTAACGGTAGTAATGGTAGCCAAGTGGGCCACCAAGATGATGTCGGAAACCTCAATTATGTCAATGACCCAAACATCAATGACCCAGTCCAAATGGGTGGTGTTGGGGCCATTCGTTTGCCTCCAGCCGAAGGAAACACTATTTTTCACATCCAAGCACCATGCTTCAGCTCATACAACTGAAGGGTTTATTTGGGGGGGGGGGGAGTTAGCTCATGAGGATCCTCATAAGCATATTTGGAATTTTGTTGATGTTTGTGAACCATTCTCATTCAAGAACATATCGCAAGAATCGGTCTAGTTGAGGTTGTTCCCACGTTCTCTGATGGGCGAGGCAGGCAAGTGGTTGGCTGAGTTGCCAAGGGATTCAATCACATCTTGTATGGGGCTGATCACAGTATTCCAAGTGAGGTTTTTCCCTCCGTCAAAGATGATGAAGCTTAGGGATAGTATCCAAAGTTTCAAGCGCTTGGAGGGTGAACCAATCCATGAGACGTGGCTGAGGTTTAAGAAGTTGTTGCTGCAATGCCCAACTTATAGTTATCGTAACAACTTGTTGTTGCAATACTTTTATAGGCGTCTTAACTCGGTGAACAAATGAGTTGTTGATCAACTTGTTCTCGGAGGTATAATGTAACAACCCTATGAAATAGCTTCCCAACTCCTTGATTGCATGATCAAGATCAAAAGGGCACGGTACACTCGTGAGGAACAAGTCTCTCTTCTCAACTTTAGAATGACAAATGAGCAGATTGAAAATGATCAAGAGAGAGACCAAAACATGGCAAAGATGATAACCCAGCTGGATATCTTGTCTAAAAATGTCATGGGTGTTGGTACAAGGAGTGTTAATGTTGTGGGTGTTGGAGGAGTAAACCCCGATGAATCCCAATTCGAAGCACAAATTGGGATAGAGATGAAGGCTGGAGAAACTGTGACAGATATTGGCATGATCATAACGCCACTTGGAAGGAAAGAGAGGGGGAGAAAGATAGGTATGTTCCTCCCCATGAGCGTCAAAAGCCTTTGAGGGTGGTTGTATGAAAGACATGCTCTCACGCACTCTCAACAAGGTTGATGGGTCCGATAAAGTTTTGTAAGAAATGAAAGAGGATGTTTCGGCTCTCAACCAGACAGTGACCTCTCACTCAGTCTCAATTAAGTTGTTGGAGACCCAAATGGGTCAGGTTTCTTCATATTTGAAGCCAAGACAACAAAGGGGGTTGCTTAGTGATACTACGGCAAACCCCAAAAATAAATCTAGAATTGGTACTTGCGTCGTGCCACGACATTAACTAAGGCACTTCTTGGGAGGAAACCCAAGTTTTTAATGCTTTGTGTTTGTTTTTGAATAATGGGTATTGATTGTGCAGGTTGAAAAATGGAGTGTGCTTGAGAATATGCAGTTTGGTGAGCCAAGAGTCCAGTCGGTGACTCGCCGAGAAGGTCGGCGAGCCCGACTTGGACCGCCATTGGACTCACAAAAATAGGAAGTGGAAGTTTGTAAAACTCGGTAGGCCATTGGTTGAATCGACGACTCACCAAACAGGTCGGCGAGCCCAATTTTGTCCGCCGTTTGGACCCCTAAATTGACTGGAGGTCCTATAAAACTCGGTGAGGTAAGTCACCACTTGGTGAATCGCTGAGTGGTTCGGCGTGGCCGACTAATATTGCCAAAAAGACCATGAACTGAAAGGTTTTAAAAGGCCAAATAGTTTAAATTTCAAAATCTTTCACATTCTCTCATTTCTAACCCCGTACATTCTCACCCGCACTTTAGATCTTCATTATTTTCCCATTTTATTCACTTTTTGTGTTTGATCTCGTGCTCGTATTTGGATTACTTTGTTGCCTAGCTTATCAAATTCTCTATTCGGCATTAAGGTTGGTTTTCTGAACCTCAAACTCGAGATTAGTAGTTGAACTCGAATGCTCTTGGTAAATCTGTGTTGTTTTAAGTAGGGCCTATGTTTAAATCATGTTTTCTGTGTTGGTTTGCCTATTTTTATGTTTTGAAATTATGCCTAATTACTTAAAATGATGAATACCCGTATGTAATGCGTTGAAATTGACTCTAAATTATTGAGATGCAGTTATTTTATATTCGGTCTAGTTGGGTGAAGTCTGTGTAACCCCTAATTGAGCCAAATGACGTAATTTGCCTAATGATGAAGTGTCTGACGTCATTCTTAAGGGTAAAAGTTGTCAAATGATCAATTTTGGCAATATCGAGGGAAGTCTGAGTACCTCGGAGTCAGAGATCTTGCAGGTCTTGTATGAATTGCATAGTGTGTGAGTTTGATTTTGATTTTGGGGGCTGCGGGCTTGATTTTGGGAAATGCGGTTGAAATTTGGCATGTTGGGTAGTTTGGCGAGCTGGGTCGAGCTCGCCGAACTGTTCGGCAATTCGCCAATGTCCCCCTTTGATCTCCCTTAAATACTTGATTTTAGCTATTTTGAGTCTGTAACTTTTGGCAGGAAGCTTGAGCTCACTGAGTTCACTTTGCGACCCACCGAAAGGTTCCTAAGATCGCCCTTTTTGCGGCCCCTAACCCCTAAAACACACTATGAATTTTGGCGGGCTAGTCTGAGCTCACGGAGTAGCGTTGGCGATTTGCTGAAGGACCCTGAAGATCATCAACTTCCCTGATTTCTTGAACAAATTTGAGCTGGTCTTTTCGGCAAGCCTGATCTGGCTCGCCAAAGTGACTCGAGGACTTGCCGACTGGTTCAACAAGTCTTTCTGCAACTTGTAGTCTGCAATTTTCTTGAATAATTTCTAACACTTTTTGATGTATTTTGCAAATATGGCTAGAACCAATTAGGATGAAAGTGGCATGTCACCCCGCAAATGAGCACGGGGAATTGTTATAAATGAGGGAGCAACTTCTTCCTACAAAAAGGGTAAGAAAGCGCCTCCGAAGGGAGGGAAAGGCAAGGGCAAAGGGCCCGTAGCTGAGAGACCAGAGCACAACTCCGACAGTGATGGGGATTCATTTGATTCTCAGGCCTCATTCTCTGAGCCTGAGGAGAACAAACAACTGCAGACCCGGTGAGTAGAGATTCGTGCAAAGGCTCATCAAGATTTGTCTAGGATCTTAGAGTCTACCCCTCCTACTGTTGATAGATTTCCTGCTCTGTCACAGACGGTGGTCCCAGCACCATCAGTTCAAGGTCCTCATCCCTGATTACCCAATCTGTTAAAGGCTGAGTGATTGAGGATCATCCTGGAGGAGAAGAGATTGTCCACGGACGGAGTAGTGGACAGGTACCCCTTTTTGTGGGACACACTTTGGTTCCACAAGTTTGAGATCTTCACCAGGCCTTGTGGCCCATATATTCCTACGTTGGTCCAGGAGTTTTATACATCATACAATGACTTGGTACCAAAGGGTAAGAAGAAGGCCAGTTCCTTTAGACCGGTAGAGTCTGTAGTGGTTCGGGGTAGAACAGTGTGATGTGACAGCAGTAAGATAAATACCATCTTTGACAGGTCCACAGACTTCGAGCACGCATATCAAAGTATGATCACTTCACAGACCCTGGATGACTTGAAGGGTTAGCTAGATCCCCTCATTTCTGACACCACCACGAGGTGGATTGAGGCGGGGGGCCCTATTGAGTAGAAAGATCTGAACATAGCGGCTCAGTATTTGTTCGGGTTCATCAGTAGCTCAATCATGCCATCACAGAATGAGTCCATTCTCCGCCATCCAAAGGAGGCCTATCTCGGGTCCATCATTGCTAAAAAATGGTTGAATCTAGGGTTAATTATAGAGCAGGAAATGGCCATGAGGGAAAAACAATGCCAGACATCCCTTTCATTCCCAGTGCTCATCACAGAGTTGTGTCGATGGGCTGGAGTTCCTCTCGACAAGAAGAGGGATGTTGAGATTACACCCACATCTTCCACTGACATCCGGTGTATAGAGGCTGAGTACACACCAGATGAGGTGAATAGGAGGAGAGCATCTCCGTTGGATACATCCTCGAAGGTTGATGTTGAGTCTATACTTGCAGAGGCAGCTTTGTCTACTCCGGCCTCCGGGTCTTCAAGTACATCTACTTCCACTCCTTCTCAGACCCCAAGTTCTTCTACTGAATCCCAGCCTCTGAGAGCTGTTTCAAGTACCACTACCTCGAGGACTCCGATCACTCAGGCCATGCTCCTTAAGATGGGGCACCTAGCCTATTCTGCCGATGTGCGGGCTTCCCAGCTAGAGGTTGAGGTACCCTGGATGATTAAGCGAGCCATTTTAGCTGTTTTGACTACTCTCTAGACTTTCATTGATGCTATCACGGCGAGATTAATGAGATTTGTGAGAGAGGACAGTGGGTGACTACTGAGGTTACAGCTTTCAAAGTTGAGGTTTCCGACTTGAGAAAGGATGGGGACCATCTAAAGTCCACAAACTTCACTTCACTGTTTGAGTCAATAGCGGTTCCTGACGTTCCAGGTGCAGAGGTCCCGGCTAGTTCTGATATGCCTCCGGCTACCACTGGAGATGGTACCATGGAGGATGTTGCTGCTACTGCTGATTCGGAGGCCGAGACCGATGAAGAGCAGCTTGGGGAGTGAAATGCGACTGTGTATGATAATCTGCCCAACTTAGAGAGTGCTATCTTTGAGACTGCCCGACAGACCTCTTTGAGAGACACTACTATGGTTGGGTTGAGTGCAGGTATAACGGATGCTACACCAGGCATTGATGCCCTGACAGATGGTGTGACTGAGTAGACATGATCATATTTTTACCTCCCTCTCTGTTGTCTTTATTAATTTTGGTGTTTTAGTGCATTTGAGGACAACTGCTTTTCTTTTGTGGGTGGGTGAGGTATATCTATACCTACCTCTTGTGATTACATTTTTGTCTGTATATATTGGGTTTTGAGATCTATAGTTGTTTTTTTATGTTGTTTTGCTTCTGTGGATGATTGAGCTTGTGACTCCTTTTTTTGAATGGAAATGGTTTTTGACCTATTTTGAAAAATTTGTGCCACGTCTTTTGTGTGTGATTGTGGTTGTTCTTGTGCAAATTTGAGTATCAGTTATGATCAATACCGATGACTTGAATAGTGCTCTTAATTGAGCGAAATGAATGTGCGGCTACGATTAGGCCAAATGAAGTTGCATAGATAATGTGTGGACTTTTTGCATCTCATTGTGACTAGCCAGTTATCGAATGAAGTCTCTTGTGATGAATATTTCACACTAGCTAGAAAGTGTAGAGTCTCGTTTGAGATTAGTGCCAATGCCTTGTATGATGAGCTTACCTTGAACATTGTGTGTGATGACACCTAGAATTTTCCTCATTGATCAGGTTGACTAAGTAATGCAAGCACTTGAAATGATCTTAGGCAAAAAATTTAAAGAGTGAAACAATTTGACAATATACCTCTTTTGTGGCCAACCTTGTGAGATGTGTGAACCTTGCTTGAACCTTCTTGAGCCTTATCCTTTTCTTGGAAAAAACTTGAATGATTGTGAGCCCTCTTTATCCATTCACCAATACTTTCATGAAGTGTTGTTTGTTTGAATATCCAACTTAGGCCAATAGCCTATGTTGGGGGTGTGGTGAAAAGAGAAGGTAAATCAAGAAGTGTGAAAAATTTCCCTTGGAGCAATGGTCTTAAAAAAGATGGAACCCCTCCATATAAAAAAGAAGAAGAAATAAATAGAAAAATAATGAAAAAGTTATGAAATAAAGTAGTGAAAGTGAAAAACAAATGGGGTATCCGGTAGTCCATTTGAAGTTGAATAATGAGGTGAATTATGAGCATGATCAAAAACAAAAGGAAGAAAGTGATATTCATGCCACATTTCATGAGGGTAACAACCACTGAGCCTAAATGACCATACCTTTACACTCAGCCCCGTTACAATCCGTAAAAAGACCTTTGTGATCTTGAGTGAGCTAAAACGAATGTTGATTGGAAAATAAGGGCAAACCTATGGGTAAAGTCATGCATGTGTTCATCTTCGTGAGTGTGAGAGTTGTATGTGATTCCGCATCTATAAATTGTTGAAGAACTTTGTGTGCAGAGGGAATCATCTTTGTTGTGAAGGCATTTGAGCACCTTTGTTGAGCTTGGACTTGCATTTGAAGCAAGTGTTGTGAACTCGAGCATCTTTGATAATGGTGAGTCACAATTTGAATCTTTGAGTGCACAATTGATCATTGCATGAATAAGTTATGTCTTGTTGTGTGCATTCATGTTGAGGCTTATGTAGCACTACTTGAGGCATCCTTTTTGAACTACTGATCCTTAGTTTTACTTGAGGACAAGAAAAAGTTTAAGTTGGGGGTGGTGATGAGTTCGATATTTGGACTCATTTGGGGTTTCGTTTATATAGATTTAGTGTCCTTAAATTCTTAATTTGTGCCAAAAACGGATGTTTAAGCCTTAATTTTCAGGTATATGAATTGAGGAACAAAGCAAGGACACTAACATGAAAAAAGGAACAAAATAAACTGAAGAAATGAAGAAAGGCAAGCCTGGTGATCGCCAATAGCACTTGGCGAATCGCCGAGTGGCTAGTTTGACCGTGTAAAGTTCCAGTGTGCCAGCCCTAAGGGAAGAAACCAAGTCGGCGACAGAAAAGAGCAATCGGCGAAACGCCGAGCAATTCCGCAAAGCGATGATAGATTGCCCAAAATTACAGAACTCAAGGATGTTGAATGCCAAGGCAAAAAGGCGATGTAAGAGGTCAAAGGGCAGCTCGCTGAGTGGTTCGGTGAGCCCTACTTACTTCGCCAAATGGCCATTCGTAGCTTTTGTTTGGCCACTATAAATTAGATTTTGAACATTTATTTTAGTATCTTGACACATCTTGATACATTGGGAAAAGATGATTTTAGCTCTGAACACCTTTCTCTAGTTTTAAAGAATTTTAGAGGTTCAATTTAGAGATTTTGGAAGTTGGTTTCAAAGATTCGACAAATTGAAGCATTGTAAAGACTAAATCACTCTAACCTAGTTGATGAATAATCAATTCGGTAACTTTTTTTACCTTTTTATGATGTTTAGCTAAAACCCCAATTCTTGGGGTGTGATCATGTGATTATAGGTTGGTATAGTTTATGAGTATTGTTAATTATTAGTTCAATTGAAATTTTGAAGTGAGATTAATCATTAATTTTGGTTTAATCTATGAATTGTAGTTGCAAATGCAATTCTATCTTTGTGTTCTTGGCTTTCTCGAGAGAGAGATTTTAGAACTAAGGTTTTTTATTAGTGATTTGTGGGTATTGGGTTGAGCTAGGTTTAGCTCGAAAGAGTAAATCCTAAACGCAATCCTACCCATCGAGCTCAAAAAAGTGGATGAATTAGGGTGTGAGTTGCTCTTCATTTTCATGCTTGTTGATGTTTGAAAGAAATCACTTGATTCTGGGTAGTTGTTTGAGAAAAAAACTATATCCCTTATAGTCTAGCCTACTCACTTGTCTTTAGCTATTTACTAGTAGTTGTGATTACCCATATGTCTATACTTCCCTATAAACAATCACGTCCCTATAATCTTTCTCCCTATTGTTATTTTGTTGTTTTGTGACTACTTTTTAGTTGATAATTGAAAACCAAAAACCCCATCTGACATTCGTGTAACCCCTTTAATTTGATAAATTGTCTTTTTGATAATTTCTATTCCTATGGCTTATTAGACCACATTTGCACTTCCTAATTGAATTTAAAACACGTACCGCTCCCTATGGGATTCGACCCCAACTCATTTAGTAGGGTTTTATACTGATTTAGGATCGTTGACACCTAGAATTGGATGAGGTGTACTTGAAACATTAAATCAGATTCGACCCCAACTCTTGATTGGGTTTTTACTAACTATGATCATTCACCTTTTTAATTGGTTTTGAAGATTAACTGAGCATCATAAAAAATGGCGCCACTTTCATGGAGCGGTAGTTGAGAATTTATATTTTAATTTGTTTTATCTGTAGTAGAGTTATATTTTTGTGTTGTTCTCGGCTGATTTGCAGGTTGACAAAATGAGTGACCATGGGAGTGACCATGGGAGTGACAATGGTAGTCACTATGGTAAAAATGATAATATGGGTGACCTACATAACATACTCATTAATTTCATTTAAAGCATGGGATCAATCTGAATGCCTCCTACAATCGGGAGGATGGTGTTTCACATCACTCGTACTATGATCCAATAGCTCCAGATAAAAGGAATTTTTTTATGCAATTCGGATTGCACCAAGTCCGTTCACTCGAAGTCGAGCTCGATACCTCTAAAGAATGTGTGGATTGTTCATGAGCCTAGGGGTTCTTGAGCTTGTATTGATGGCAAAGAAAGGGTTACATGCCTTAAAGATCGCTTGGGGAGGTGAAAGGAAGAAGATTAAAGCTGCCACTTTAGGTGAGCAGATGGACCAGTCGGTGGCTCGCCTAAAGTTCTAGGACCCTCTGAGAAGGGAGTCATCCTGCCTACTTGATCAGTGAATCGCCAAGTTCCTTAGGCGAGGGTGACCCAACTCCCCCTTTTCCCCATTTTGGGCCACTTTTGGCCCTCTTTGTAATAATTGCCTAAATCTCTGAAGATCTAGTTTACGTTCACATTTCAGTAGACTATTTTGAATATTGATATTTTGGAACTCATGAATGAGTGTTGAGAGCATGGTACAATCTTTGGTTAACTTTTGTTTAGAAACGCTGGTTGGGAGGTAAATTCATTTCCCTCGAGGTCTTGGTAAGAGTTAGATGTTTCTTGTAGGATTAACGGAGTGAGGTCTTAAGGTTTAATATACTTTTTGGTTGCTTTCTATTTCCTCTTGTTCTGTCTATCTATATATCTTTACTTTTTGTCTTTGATTTCCACATTTTCATTCATAATTCGTAGTGAAAATAACATCATTTGGTATCAGAGTCCTGCTTAGATTCGTTCTTACTATTCTAGTCTTGGGTTTGTTACTACAAAAAAAGAGTCAAATAACTTTTCAAGAAAACCCAAAAATATTTTTGTTTCTTTTAGTCCTTTTATGAAGTTTCTAAACATAGATTAGTATTCCCTAGCCTTACTTGAGTCTAAATATGATGATTGGTAGAATTGGGGGTACTATTGAAGATTCCACCATTGTTGAGTGAAAAAGCTTGAAGAATATGCTAATGGGTTTTGAAATTTGAAGGATTTGGCAAGGAATTGAAGGATAAAAAAGTATTAGGGATTGTTTCCTACATCATGGGGAATCTCTATCTCAAATTTTGTGAAATTCCGAGCCAAAATCTTTAAGGGTTTTATTTTGGGTATTCATCTTGTTCATAGTGTTCTTGAGAAATATTCAAATCTTCAAGAAGAATGAATCTACCAAGAGAAGGTTTTTAATCCAAAAGGAAAGAAAAGATAAAGTGGATAAGTGTTAGTACACAAGGGAATTTACCAAAAGGGGTAAGGAATAAAGGAAAAAGTACGGGGGGACCACAAAAGCACAAAATTCGAAGGTCTTCAGGAGCACTTGATTTTAATAACGTAATCACAGACACTTAATCCAGTTCTAAGCGTCAACGATCGTTAGTCAGTATATAACCCAACTAAATGAGGTGGGGTCGAATACCACAGGGAGTGGTACGTGTTTAAGATTCAATAGGAAAGTGTAAATATGCTCAAGTCAATCATAGGAATATACATTTACGATTAAAGACATAATTCAAATTAAGGGGTTGACACGAATGTCAAATAACAGGAGTTTTTTATTGTAATTATCAACTACAGCAGCAACAAAGAATACGAAAATAATAAAAATGAGACGGGTTTTTGGGTTGTGATTCCATTATAGACTAATATAGACAAATGGGTAATTGCAATAGTCAGTGAATAGGCTAGACTATAGAGGAGGTAAGCTTTCTCTTGAACAATTTACCGCGAATCAAGTCAGTTTCTCTCGAACACCAACAAGAAAGCATATAAGAACAACTTACGCCTTAGTCCATTCACTCTCTCGAGCTGAATGTGTGGAAAAAGGTTTACGATTAGCTCTCTCGAGCTGAACCCATGACATCCCACTACCCACATACCATCAATCAATAATCTTGGTTTTAAAACCTCTCTCTCGAGTAAGCCAAAACACAAAGGTAGAACTGCATTTGCAACTTCAATCCTTTAATTTTAACCACAATTAATGATTGAAATCACTTCTAAACAACATTTACACTAACAATTAGCAATACCCATAAGCTAAATCAGCCCATAATCACCTAATCACACCCCACGAATTGGGGTTTTAGCTAGACATCATAAAAAGATAAAAATTGTTACCAAATTGTGTTTCCATCAACTAGGTAAGATTAATTTCTTCTTTACAAAGGTCAAAATTGAAGAATCTCAAAGACCCACTTCAAATTTCTCAAAAGTGGAAAACTTCAATTCTTCAAAGTTGAGGAAAACTGTCTCAATACTCAGAGTTCTATCTCAAAAAATTCTCCAATGAATGCTCACAATAAAATTTGATATTAAACATAATTATTGAAAATGTATTTATAGTCGCCAAAAATATGATGCGAAGGACCAATCGGTGCAGTAAGTCGAAATTGCCGATCATCTCGGCGATCCGCCCTTTGGTCCATTCCATCGCCTTTTTGCTTTGGCCTTCAGCATCCTCAAGTACTATAACTTTGGGCGATCCAACGCTGCATTGTGGAACCACTCGGTGACACGCCGACTGCTCCATTCTATCGCCAACTTGATTTTCTCTTTCAAGGCTTGGCACTCTGGAACTTTAGGCGAGATGATGGCCATTCGGCGACTCGCCAAAGGGACTTGGCGATCACAAGGCCTTCATTTCTTCCTTCTTTCAGCTCGCTTTGTTCCTTTTTACAAATTAGTGTCCATGCTTTGTTCCTCAATCCAAATACCTGGAAATCAAGGATTTTTCATTAGTTATTTACACAAAAGAAGCATTTGAGGATACTAAATTTATCCAAATAAAGCCCTAAATGAGTCCAAATCGTGGTCTCATCAACACCCCCAACTTAAACTTTTGCTTGTCCTTAAGTTCAGCAGTTCAAAAAGGATGTCTCAAATAGTTCTACACAAGACTCAATCATGAATGCACACAAAAAGACTCAACTTACTCATGCAAGGATCAATTGTGCACTCAAAGATTCAAGTTGTTCCTCACCATTACTAAAGATTCTCAAGTTCACAATAATTGCTTCAAATGCAAGTTAAAGCTCAACAAAGGTACTCAAATGCCCTCACACAAAGAATGATTTCATATTCACACACAATGGTTCAACAATTTATAGTTCCGAAATCAAATACAACTCTCACACTCACAAAGAAGAACACATGCATGACTTCACCCATAGGTTTGCCCTTATTTTCCAATCAACACTTTTTTCAGCTCACTCAAGATAAAAAAGGTCTTTTCAAGGCTTGTAACGGGGCTGAGTGTAAAGGTATTGTCATTTAGGCTCAGTGGCTGCTATCCTCATGAAATGTGGTATGAACAACAATTTCTTTCCTTTTCTTCATCATTCTCATTCATGCTCAAACATCACCCCATTATTCACTTTACATGGAATACCGAACACCCCATTTTCTTTTGCACTTTCACAACTTTATTTCAAACTTATTCATTATTTTTCTTATTCATTTTTCTCTTTTTCTCTCTTTTTTTTTTGTATGGAAGGGTTCCATTTTTTCCAAAACCATGGGTAGAGGGGAATTTCTTCACATTTCTTGATTTATCTTCTCTTTTCACCACAGGCTTTTGGCCTAAGTTGGCTATTCAAACAAACCACATCTCATGAGGATTAAGGGTGAAGGGATAGAGATAGGTCACAATTTCATCAACTTTCATCCAAGAAATGGTTAAGGCTCAAAAGGTGTTCAAGCAAAGTTCACACACTCACAAGGTAGGCCACAAATGAAGTATAATGTCAAATTGTTTCACTCTTTAAAATTGTTGCCTAAGATCATTTCAATAGCTTGCATCACTTAGTCAACCGAACCAACAGGGAAAATTCTAGGTGTCATCACACAGGGTTCATGGTAAGCTCATCACACAAGGCATTGACACCAATGTCAAAAAAGACTCCACACTTTCGCTAGTGTGCAATGTTCATCACAAGAGCCTCCATTTGATAATCGGCTAGTGACAAAGAGATGCAAAAAATTCACATATTTCCTATGCAACTTCATTTGGCCTCATCATAGCTGGACATTCATTTTTTTGTTCGATTATGAGCACTATTTAAGTATCGGTATTGATTAAGACCAATACTCAAATTTGCAAAAGAACGGCCACATTTAAACACAATCAAGAGGTTGCACAAAATTTTCAAAAAGGGTTAAAAATTATTTACAATTAAACTAAGAAGCCACAAGCTCAAATATCCACAAAAACAGTGTCAAAACATAATATGCAACACAAAATCCAATATATAAACAAAACACTAATCAGAAGAGGAGGGTATGGAAATACCTCACCCCACCATAAAATAAAAGCAATTTGTCCTCAAATGCAATAAAAATATCCAAAAATCAATAAAAATGATAGAGAGGGAGGTATAGAAAGGTCCTGTCGATATAGTCTCTCCATCTGTCGGGGCATCAGTGCCCGGTGTAACAACAGTCTGATCATGGGCATCAGTGACCGGAGTCACATCAGAAGTACCGGCTCCACTGGAACCACCCATGGTGGTGTCTCTAAAATAAGTCTGGCAAGCATGGACACTACTTCGCAAAAAGGAATGAAAAGGCTGAAAAGAATGAGAAAATGAAGGTCTGAGGATCGCTGAGTTGACTTGGCGAATCACCAAAGGGTCCCACTTCGCATTTTGTTCCAGTGTGCTGAGCCCTGAAGGAAAGAATCAAAGTCGGCGGAAAAAGAGAGAAGTCATCGCATCGCCGAGAAGTTCCGCGAAGCAGTACTATGTCGCCCAATGACCTAGAGCACGATGATGCCGAAGGATGGCGCAAGACAGCGATGAACTACACCAAAGGGAGAATCGCCGAGTGATCCAGCGCAGCACAGGTTTCTGAAAACTATAAATACTCGTTGAGAATTATAGATAAATATCATTGGACAATAGCAAATTTTAGTATCATATTTTGATTATTAGATTTTTGGATTTAGTACTATTTTATTTTACTCTCAAGTTTGTAAGGTTTCGAAGACTTGAAGAAGAAAAGGGTTTCACCTCTTTCAATTTGGAAGTGTGTCTCTTGGATTCTTCCTTCTTTGCTCAAATCAAGACTTATTTATCTATATCTATTTGATTTCAACATCATTGAAGGTATAAATTTTTATCTCTTGATGTGTGGTTAAAAAACCCCATTCTTGGGGTGTGATTTAGCAAATATGTGTTGATATTATTGTTGGGTCTTGCTTGCTGATAGGTTAGATGTATTTTATTGGTGATTTCACCTTGTGGTTGTGGTTTAATTTAATGGGTTTGTAGTTGCAAATACAAAGCCACACATGTGTTTTCGGCTTGCCCAAGAGGGAGGTCGCAAAACCAAGACCACTAAACTGATGGCCTAAGTAGTGGGTCGACATAAGGTTCAACCCGAGCGGGTGAGCCCTAGTTCCATACCCTAACACTCAGCTCGAGAGAGTGAGTGCGATAAGGCATATGCTGGTCTTCATGCGGCAATTGGGTGTCCGAGAGGAAGGCATTTGAAACAGGGTAAGTTGCCCGAGAGGGAACTTATTTCCATCTAAATCTTAGCCTAGTCACTATTATCTTGCATATTTCCTATCGAAAGCATGTACCCCACTATTTATCTCAACTTTTATTGCGGTCACACCCCAAGAACTCTTCCCCATACTTGATTTCTTGTTATTTTTGTTGTTTTTTAATTACTAGTGACAAAACCCCCTATTGATATTTGACACTTTTGTGTCCCCCGTTTGATTTATAATGTTTTTAATTGTTAATGTCTTTAGCTACAACTAGTTAGAACTAAATTTTATTTTTCTATAAATTCTCAAGACCACTCCCTTGAGACACGACCCCAACCCTCGGTTGGGTTACTATACTATCACACGATCGTAGACACTTGTATTGGAAGTTGTGTCATTGATTACGTGAATAGAAAATTTATAAACATCAAAATGGCGTTGCTGCCAGGGAGTGGTGTTACTTGAAAATTTTTAGATTAGTAGAATTTTTGT
Source organism: Solanum piurae (assembly GCA_029582685.1). NCBI lineage: Eukaryota > Viridiplantae > Streptophyta > Magnoliopsida > Solanales > Solanaceae > Solanum > Solanum piurae. The sequence goes on along the minus strand of JAJOOO010008594.1, from coordinate 16,064 downwards.
TCTTAGTAGTTGTAGTCTACTTACCTAATTTTCAGTTTTGTTTTGAGCATTTGTGTGTTTCAACAGCTATATGAGTGTGAACGGCGAAAATAGCTGCCAAGCAGGCAACCCAACGGGTTATGCTTTTCATTTAGATGATATTGATGATATTAATAACGTGTACAACCCTGCCCAAGTGGATGAGATGAATGCAATTATCATTCCACAAGCAGACGGAAATGCAACATTTGAAGTTACTAGCACAACACTCCATCGCATACATTCAAGAGGTGTATATGGAGGGTTAGATCATCAAGACTCGTATGAACATATACGAAGCTTCATAGGAGTGTGCACACCTCTGTCATCCAATAATCTATCGCAAGAATGCATACGATTGCACTTATTTCCATTATCATTAACGGGGGAAGCCACTAAGTGGTTGATCGAGCTTCCAAAGAACTCCATCAAGTCATGGAAGGAGCTGGTAACGGATTTTCATGAAAGATTCTTCCCTCCATAAAAAATGATGAAGCTAAGAGACGATATTCAAAGTTTTAATCCAAAGGAGGGCGAACCAATTCACGAATCCTGGACACGATTTAAGAGAATTTTGCAAAAATATCCAACGCATGGATTGCGAGTGAGTTACTGCTCTAATATTGTTATCGTAGTCTGAATTCAGTTAATAAAGGGATAGCTGAATAGCTGGTGCAAGGAGGAATAATGTTACAATCATTTGAAGTAGCATCATTTCTCCTAGATGGCATGACTAGAATAAATCAAGCATGGTACACAAAAGATGACCAAGTTTCCCCACTGTGCTTCAGATTAACGCAAGAACAACTAGAAAAAGAAAGGGAAAGGGACGAAAACATCAAAAAGATATTATCTCAAACGAAATTAATACACGAGCACATGAATGGGGCGTATGGGGTATTTTGAATTGAGGGGGTTTCTTCATTCGGTTACTTAAGATCGGGGGAGAATCAAGGTTGGAACTCCACAAGATATGAGGAGGGTTTCCACCCATGCTATCAATAGCAGGGTGGAAATCAAGGTTGGAACCATTATAGGGGTGAAGAATCAAGGAGATATTTCCACGATTGGGTTGAGCAAGATGACCTTGAGAAAGACCGTACTCAATTGAATGAAAGCTCAAAATCAAAAGGGAGTGCAAGCAATCCTCGGGTAGATGATTTATTGTCACGCATACTTGATAAAGTTGAGGGCTCTGATGATTTTCTAAAAGGAATGAGTGATAACTTTTCATCACTAAACGGTAAAGTGAATCCTGATGATGAGGCCATCAAAACACTTGAAAGTTAATTGAGTCTATTATCAGCTAAATTGACATCCAGGAAACTAATGGAAGATAATGAAGAGGGCTGGTTTTGGTAACCCGTAGCGGAAAGATAGCAAAAGGGAGTGTAATGGAAGATGAGGACCCTAAAATACAATAAGAGAGCCAGGGTATAGAGGAACGAGAATCACCAATTCCACAAAACCTTGACAAAGAACCACAAGATGATCTAGAGCAATATGTTAAAGCTTTGAAATCACACACTCTTTACCCAAAATACCTCCACCATTTCCTCAATGTTTGAAAAAGAAGAATGAAGATGAGAAGTTCAAAAAAAATTTGTCAATATTCAAGAACTTATCAATTAACCTCCCTCTGGTGGAAGCATTGTTGGAAATGCTGGGGTATGCCAAATTCATGAAGGACCTGGTTACAAAGAAAAGGAGCTTGGAGTATGAAACGATTGAGGTGCCCCATAGTTGCAGCGCAATCATGACAAATGAGTCAATCACTAAGAGAGAAGATTTTGGGGCATTCACAATTCCATGCACAATTGGCATGCTCCAATTCGCTAAAGCTTTGTGCGACTTGGGAGCAAGCATTAACTTGATGCCCTATGCAATATACAAGCAACTTGGTTTGGGTGAACCAAAGGCAACCACAATGAGACTCCTTATGGCTGATCGATCAATCAATCACCCAGTGGGGATACTCTATGACATATTGGTAAAAGTAGATCGGTTCATCTTTTTGGCTGATTTCATGATTCTAGACTGCGAGATCGATGCTGAAATCCCCATTATTTTGGGAAGGCCATTCTTGGCTACCGGGAGAGCATTGGTGGATATCAAAAGCGGAAAATTGAAGTTCCGTGTGAACGATGTTGAGGTGACCTTCAATATCTTTAAATCTATGAAGCAACCAAGTAATATCCATGTGGTGTCTACTGAGGTTGTTAAAGATGAGGCAATGGCAAGTGTTAGCCATTTAATGTGAAAGAATGAACCCTTTGAGTCTGTACTTACTAACTATGATGAATCTGAAGTTCAAGGCTATGAGGAAATATTGGCTACCTTATCAGGGTTAGGAGTATACTCAGGGAATCCAATCAAGTTGGACATCGACCTAAAAAATAGAGAAAGTCCTCCTGCAAAGCCATCAACAGAAGAACCCCCGAATATGGAATTAAAAGTCCTGGCCTCTCATCTAAAGTATTCCTTCCTAGGAGCCAATAACATGTTACTAGTGATTATTGCAACCGATCTGCTCGAAGGGCAGGTGAAATTGTTCATTGAAGTACTGCGGAAGCATACAAAAGCTATTGGATGGACAATAGCCGATATAGTAGGAATTTCTTCTGGGATCTGTACTCACAAGATTCGGCTCGACTGTGAATGTAAACCTAGTGTGGATCATCAACAGCGATTGAACCCTCCAATGCAAGAGGTGGTGAAGAAGGAAATCATCAAGTGGCAAAATGCAGGAGTGATCTACCTTATCGCAGATAGTAAGTGGGTAAGTCCAGTGCAATATGTACCGAAAAAAGGAAGTATAACCATAGTCTCAAATGCAAAAGGAGAACTTGTGCCGACAAGACTGTTGACTGGGTGGCGAGTATGCATGGACTATCGAAAGCTTAACTCATGGATCGAGAAAGACCATTTTCCAATGCCCTTTATGGACCAAATGCTAGACCGATTATCAGAAAGGGGATGATATTGATTTTTAGATGGATATTCCGGTTACAATCAAATCTCTATTGCGCCGGAAGACCAAGAGAAAACCACTTTTACCTATCCTTATGGAACTTTTGCATTCAAAAGGATGCCATTCGGATTGTGTAATGCCCCAGCAACATTCCAGCATTGCATGTTGTCTATTTTTGCGGTTATGGTCAAAGACTCTATGGAGGTATTCATGGACGACTTCTCAGTCGTAGGGGACACATTTGAGGAATGTTTGACACACTTAGGAGTTAGGACAGGTGCTCCAAAGATGTGTGGATACGAATCTAGTTCTCAATTAGGAAAAATGTCATTTTATGGTGAAGAAAGGAATCGTTCTTGGGCACAAGGTGTCGCAAAAGGGGTTGTCGGTTGACAAGGCAAAAATTGAGGTCTTTGAGAAATTACCCCCACCAATTTCAGTGAAAGGTATTCGCAGTTTCTTGGGTCATCCAGGTTTCTACCGAAGGTTCATTAAAGACTTTCCAAATATTGCACAACCACTATGCAAACTCCTAGAGAAGGAAGTGAAGTTCTATTTTGATGAGGCTTGTCACCGCATTTAATTGTTTGAAAGAAAAATTAGTATCCACCATAATTATCATCAGTCCTAATTGGTCTGAATATTTCGAAGTAATATGTGATGCTAGTGGAATGGCGTTGGGAGTAGTATTGGGGATAAAGTGCAACAAACTATTTCACCCAATTTATTATGCAAGCAAAACTCTGAATAGTGCCCAGCGAAATTATACAGTAACGGAGCAGGAGTTTCTCGCAGTGGTCTATGCATTTGAAAAGTTCCGGGCATACTTGTTAGGAACCAAAATAATAGTACACACTGATCATATTGCTCTCCGCTACTTGATGGCGAAGAAAGATGCAAAACCAAGATTGATAAGGTGGGTACTATTACTACAGGAGTTTGATTTTGAGGTGAAAGATCAAAAAGGTTGTGAAAATCAAGTGGTTGACCACATATCAAGGTTGGAAGGAAGGTAAGATGCCGAGCGTGAGAGTGACATAGACGATTCTTTCCCCAATGAACATGTGTTTGCTATATTTCTCAAACCTACACCATGGTATGCAGACTTTGCAAACTACATTGTGAGTGGATTGGTACCTGATGAAACAAACCTTCTACCAACAAAAGAGATTCATGTTTGATGTTAAAAAGTACTTTTAGGATGAACCTTACTTGTTTCAAGAATGTGCTGACCATGTTATTAGGAGGTGTGTTCTGAAAGAGAAAGTGGTAGAAATTCTCCATGCTTGTCATGCATCCCAAGTAGGTGGTCACCATAGTGGTGTTCACACTGCCGCTAAGGTCCTCTAAAGTGGTTATTACTGGCCGTCCCTACACAAAGATGCACATGAATTTGAAAAGAAATGCTCGCAATGTCAGCAGCAAGGTAGAGTGTCTAGAAGGCATGAGTTGCCTCTCACTCGTATTTTGGAAGTCGAACTATTCGATGTATGGGGGATCGATTTCATGGGCCAATTTGTGAGCTCATTTGGAAATAAATATATCTTGGTGACTACAGATTATGTCTCCAAATGGGTAGAAGCCATCACACTCCTAAACAATGAAGGAAAAAGTGTTGTCCAATTCCTGAAATGCTACATTTTCGCAAGATTTGGCACTCCTAGGACAATCATTAGCGATGGGGGGTCTCACTTTTGCAATAGGTGGTTTTCAATGGCACTGAGTAAATATGGGGTGAAACACAAGGTAGCAACCCCATATCATCCCCAAACAAGTGGTCAAGTCGAAATGTCAAATTGGGAAATCAAAAGTATCTTGGCAACGACAGTAAATGCCAACAGAACTGACTAGTCTAGGAAACTTGATGATGCACTATGGGCATACCGGACTGCTTACAAGACACCTATCGGTATGTCTCCATATTGGTTGGTTTATGGTATGTCTTGTCATTTGCCCATCGAGCTAGAACACAAGGCATTGTGGACATTGAAGGCTTTAAATTTGGACTGGTCAAAAACTTCAAGGGAGAGGGTAGAACAGTTGAACGAACTGGATGAATTTAGACTCAAATCGTATGAAAGTTCAGCCATCTACAAAGAGAAGATGAAGAAATGGCATGATGCTCGAATACTCAAGCGGGACTTTGAGGTAGGAGATTTGGTTTTGTTATACAACTCTCGACTTAGACTCTTTCCCGGAAAGCTCAAATCCAAATGGTCTGGACCTTTTAGAGTAACACGAGTGTTCAACAATGATTCCATAGAAGTTGTGGATCAGGAAGGACCCCCATTTAAAGTTAACGGTCAATGCCTGAAATTATACTTTGGGGATTGTCAAGAGATTTGTTTGGTTGAAGTGGTGTATTTAGAAGATGTCTGACGGCGCTGCTGCGTCGTTCCACGACGTTAACTAAGCTGTTGTTTGGGAGGCAACCCAAAAACCATTTATTGCTTTCTTTTTCTTTGATAAAATAATGATGTGTTGATTGTGCAGATGGAAGTGTGAAGAGTGAACGACAAAGCGCAGATTGGCAAGCAAGGGATTAAGTTGGCGAGTTCTCGAAAAGGTCGGTGAATCCGATCTTATCCGCCATTTGACTCAAGACATTGTCAACATTGGAATCTGTAAAACTCGGTGAGCTTTGGAAATCATTGGTGAATGCCGACCATGTCGGCGATCACGAGGGAAACCGCCGATTGGACCCCCATAAACCAGAGGTTCTGTAAATATCGGTGAAGAAACTAAACAATCGGTGCTCCACCAAGTAAGTAGACGAGCTTGACTAACGTCGCCGAGTGGGCTAAAAATGGACGGTCTTTGCAAGCCAAAGGTTTAAAAGTTTCAACTGCATTCCCTTTCCCCACTTTTCACTTGTTCAAACTCACACCAGCACTCTAATTTTTATATTTCTTGCACTTTTAGAGTATTTTAGTGGTTGAACTGTGCTCGGACTCGGATTGCATTGCTGCCTAGCACTTCATTAGTACATGTTTGGCATTAAATAAATGGCTAGACCTAAGGTCGCAGGAATAGATATGTCACCCCCACACATGTAAGAGCACGAGATTTCAAAAGAGATGAAAATATAGAAAAACTAGCGAAAGAGAGGAGAGAAATGGACAAAATGGATGCTGCTAACATCGCTGCAGAAGCTAGGACAACTGAACAAAATGAGAACCAGAATGACAATCCGAGGACCATTGTCGAAATTCAAGCTAATGCATCAGACAACAATGCCCCGACAAATGGAGAAAGTGTGTAGACAGGATCCCCTCTTTACCTCCCTTTCTATCTTTCTTTATTCTCACTGTTGGATATTCATCATTGATTCTCTTGTAATGACAATATGTGAACTATTTGCATCTTGTTGTGACTAGCCATTTATCGAATTAATTCTCTTGTAATGACAATTCCACACTAGCAAAAATGTGTAGTCTTGTTTGACTTAAGTGTCGATGCCTTGTGTGATTAGCTTACTTTGAACCATGCATGAATAAACCCAGAATTTTCCTTGTTATTCTGATTGATTTAGAAAGGTGTCCTCTTGATATGATCTTAGGCAACTTTAAAGAGTGTGAGCCAAATTTGACATATACCTCTTTTGTGGCCTCCCCGTGAGCGTGTGAAACTCTTTTGAACACCCCTTGAGCCTTACCTTTCTTTGGAAGAAACTTGATGAACCTTAGACCTTACTTGACCCACTACCTATAATCCTCTTGATTTGTGGTTTAGTCAATAGCCAACTTAGGCCAAAAGCCTAAGTTGGGGTTGTGGTGAAAAGGAAAAGGAGAAGTCAAGAAGTGCAAGAAAAAGTCTCTCTAACCCATGGTATTGCCAAACAAAATGGAAACCCTTCTAAAAAAAAAGAAAAAAAAAGAATGTATATATATATAATTTTTGAATAAAGGTGCAAAATGAATTGGGTTTCCAAGCAATACATGGAGAGTGAATGAAAGGATGACTTCGAAGCACTAGAAGAAAAAGTGATAAGGAAAAGGAAAAGGACGTTTGAGAACACCACATCTAACGAGGATGAAGAAGTTACTGAGCCTAAATGACCATACCTTTGCACTCAGCCCCATTACAAGCCTTGAAAAGACCCTTTTTGATCTTGAGTAAGCCGAATCGAAAGTCGATTGGAAAATAAAGGGCAAACCTATGGGTGAAAACATGCATTGTGTTCTTCTTTTTGAGTGTGAGCATTGCATCTGATTCCTGGTCTTATATTGATTAACTTATGTGTGTGAATATGGAATCATTCTCTGTGTGAGGGCATTTAGATACTTTTGTTGAGCTTGAACTTGCATTAGTAGCAAGTATTGCGAGCATGAGAATCTTTAATATTGGTGTGTCACAACTTGAATCTTTGGGTACACAATTGACCTTTGCATAAGTAGTCTGAGTCTTGTTGTGTATGTTCATGATTGAGTCTTGTGTAGCACTATTTTAGACATCCATTTTGAATGACTGAACTTGAGTTTGCTTGAGGACAAGCAAAAGTTTAAGTTGGGGGTGTTGATGAGTCCACAAATTGGACTCATTTAGGGCTTTATTTTAATAGAAATTGTGTCCTCAAATGCTTATTTTATCTCAATATCTGATGAAAACCTTTAAGATTTAGGTATTTGAAGTTTGAAGGAATGCATGGACACTACTTCGCAAAATGGAACGAAAAGGCAGAAAAGAACCAGAAAATGAAGGCATGAGGATCGCCGAGTTCACTTGGTGAATCGACGAAGGGTCTCACTTCACCTTTTGTTCCAGTGTGCTGAGCTCTGAAGGAAAGGATCAAGTCTGCAGAAAAAGAGAGTAGTCGGTGCATCACCGAGAAGTTCTGCGATGATGTCGAAGGATGGCGCAAGACGGCGATGAACTACACCAAAGGGTGAATCGCCGAGTTGATCGGTGATTCCAACTAATGTCGCCGAGTAATCCGCCGCAGCACAGATTTCTGAAAACTATAAATACTCATTGAGAGTTATAGATAAATATCATTGGACAATAGCAGATTTTAGTATCGTATTTTGATTATCAGATTTTTTGGATTTAGTACTATTTTATTTTACTCTCAAGTTTGTAAGGGTTTGAAGACTTGAAGAAGAAAAGAGTTTCACCTATTTCAATTTAGAAGTGTGTCTCTTGGATTCTTCCTTCTTTGCTCAAATCAAGACTTATTTCTCTATATCCATTTGATTTCAACATCATTGATATAAATTTATATCTCTTGATGTGTGGGTAAAAACGCCCATTCTTAGGGTGTGATTTAGCAAATATGTGTTGATATTATTGTTGGGTCTTGCTTGGTGATAGGTTAGATGTATCTTAATAGTGATTTCACCTAGTGGTTGTAGTTTAATTTAATGCGTTTGTAGTTGCAAATATAAAGTCACCCATGTGTTTTCGGCTTGCCCGAAAGGGAGGTCGCGAAACCAAGACCACTAGATTGATGGCCTAAGGAGTGGGTCGACATGAGGTTCAGCCCGAGCAGGTGAGCCCTAGTCCTATATCCTAACACTCAGTTCGAGAGAGTGAGTGGAGTAAGGCGTAGGCTGGTCTTCATTCGGCAAATGCGTGTCCGAGAGGAATGCATTTGAAACGGGGTAAGTTGCCCGAGAGGGGACTTATTTCCATCTAAAGCTTAACCTAGTCACTATTATCTTGCAAATTTCCTATTGAAAGCATGTACCCAACTATTCATCTCAACTTGTGTTGCGGTCACACCCCAAGAACTCTTCCCCATACTTGATTTCTTGTTATTTTTGTTGTTTTTTAATTACTAGTGACAAGACCTACATTGATATTTGACACTTTTGTGTCCCCCTTTTGATTTACAATGTTTTTAATCGCTAATGTCTTAAATACAGTTAGTGCTCAATACCATAGGCTTGCCCTTATTTTCACTTGTTAGACTCTCCAAACTAGTTGCTACGATCATTATAGGACTTTTCTTAGCTTGTAACATAGGCTCGGGGTAAGGTGTGGTACATTTAGGTTCTTTTTAGTGACTTTTTTCCCTCCTTGACATTACATTGGCTATTTACCTCTTCCTTGACCTATTTTTGGCAACTTTTCATCTCAATTTCTTTCCCTCAACTCTATCAACTAAGGATGGGACTTTTGACTTTTTGACTCTTATTTCTCATTTTCTTATTTTTCTTTTACTTTTTTTCTTTTATTTCTTTTCACACTTTTCTTTTGCTTCTTTTGCACAAAGTCACATCCTCTTTCATACTTTGTCCTCTTTTCAACACGAAACTCTTTTCATACCCTTTTTCCATTTGGTTTCCTTTTTCATAGCCACCCTCAACTTATGCATTTTGCATTAGTTGAGGTGCACAATGTCCGATGTCGAACCAGGGCCAAGATCAAGCTAACTTTTCTGCTTAGCCACCCTCAACTTAGGCTTTTGGCCTAAGTCAAGGTGCACATGTCCAAGGAGGGACCGGGACCAAGACAATATTTTTAAGAGAAGGTGAGTAAGGTGAATCAAAAGAATTGGTCTATTTTAGGCTCAAATAGTTGGATCAAAAGGGAATAATGCTACCATTTGGTTAGATCATTGTAGGCTTAAGTGGACTAATTTGAACAATGGTCTATGATCACTTCCTAACTTCTATCCTAGATTATCCTAGCAAGACCAACGGGGTAAGTTCTAGATTGGCACAAAACTATCTGAACAATCAACTATTCTCACATACTCTTGGCATATAGTTTCATTATCAGATTATCAGATTACCCAGTTCAAGTTTTAGCTTAAGTCATGAGATCAAGTTGGTTCTTTATCATGTCATACTCAAAGCCAACACATTCAACTCATTCTAGCCTACATATTTTAGCACATATAACAAATTTTGTACGGGTATCATTTTTCATTCTTAATTATCCCATCATGCTTTATTCTTTCTCATGCTTCACACATACACTCCTAACACATACCGGTTCAACAGAAATTAAATAGTCTCTTGGAGGAAAAGAACACAGGCAAGAAAACCCCAAGAGAGGATTATGAGTAGGGTTACTCAGACTTCACCCTATCACTCACAACCTATTTACCCCACCCCAAAAAAATAGAGTGCAATTGTCCCCAATGCACAAAAAGTAAGAGTAAAAGATCGGTGAAGCAAACCTGTAGCGCATAGCACTGAAGACCTATCAACAAGCGGGTGGGTCCGATTTCTCGGAGCCCACTGGATCATCATAGGGAACGCCATCAGTAGCGCTCCATTTTATCATCTCAGCACCATCAGTAGTACTTACACCATCCCTCACAGTAGCAACCACCTTTGGAGTTGGCACATAACTCGATGCACCAGCAGTACTCTCACGAACCCTCTGCTGGCGCAACTTCTCATCTACTATGGAATCTCTCCTCGCCTGCTCATTCTGCTAGCGCTCCCTTTTTTAGTCCTTGCATCTTCAGTAGCATCAGAGGTGTGGCTAGATTGGTGCCTCTTTCCTCGGGCACGAGTGGACTCAGGTTGTATCACATCCTTTCTGAATAAATCGTCTAGCACTGTATCATCAACCAGTGTAGGAAGTGCAGACTCTGGCTCCTCTATGGGTGAGGTGGGGATGGTATCAAGGTCGGCCTAGAGACTTTCTAACTCCTTCTGGAAAGAGGAGATATATGTGGTGGGGGTTGGTCGATTGAGGACTCTCAACTCGAAGGCATCTAGGCGTTTATTAATGGCCTGGACCTTCTGGTCCATCATGGTCTCCATTCTCCGCTCCATCATATCCTCAGTTTATGCAATAGACCACTGCATCCATGGCTTCACATGTTGGAGCAGTGTGGCCATCTGAGCCACCAATTTCTGAACTCGAGCCAAGGACACAACAACAGCTCCTGAAGATGGGGTGGCTCTGGATAAGCTAGGGGCCCGATTGGCGTCCTGAGATGGGGAAGCCAGGGCATCATCAGTGTGGGCTGGAGGGGCAAGGTCCTCACCCTACAACTGCTCCACATCAGCTACTAAGTCTGCTCCTAATGGCGGCACCTCAATCTGTGGACAACATCATGGGGCTGCTACGTTGGCCTCATCCCGATTAAGGTCTATGTCAAGGGTTTAGGTCGCATGTACCAATTTGTCACAATGCCAGATAGGCATCCCAACATCCATGCACAACTGGAAGATCATACACGAGAAGGGTAAAGTAGTGGTAGACCTGAATGCCCTCTCATGGATCTCTACCAACAACATGCGGGTAAAGTCTATCTCAAACCCAGCTACCAAAGCCGCAACCATCACCGCTCTATCCCAAGTAAGCGCATCATCGGCCTTAGTAGGTGATACCCTATTCCGAACCGAAAGCCAGAAGAATTTGTCTAGCAATGTGAGAGTGGCCTTCTTGATGCTTAATCCTGGGGTGTGTCCCACTATGCGCGCTCTCCGTCAGTAGCAATGTATTGTGCCAGCCAGTGTAATAGGGTCTCCTTTTTCTCTGCACTTCCTTGGAACTCCCCGCTCCGCACGATGTCCCATCTATAGTCAAACTTGGCCGTATTGAGTGCCCAAGTGTGTCCAGGGTCGTAGAGGAAATGGTAGATGGTGTTCTCAGATATATCCATAGAAATACCGCGCACTAGTATTGCCATGAGTGGTGCCTGGGCTCTGGGCTTGGCATTTTTGTGAATAGAGCCTCGGAGGGTGGCTGTGTAGGAAGCATAGAACTCCCTTACTATCCCCTCGCTATAAGTCCCAGGGTGCTGAGCCATCCACTCATATTTGTGTTGTTGAAAGAGCTGGTGGATTTCAAGTATGGTGTGGAGGCTCCCCGTGAGAACTATGCGCTCTTCTGTGATAAGCCGGGTCATTTTCTCTCTTTCATTTAACATTCTGGCATCCCTATAGATCTGCCATTGTGCCTCAACACACCATCTATTAGGTTCCTCATCAACTGGAGTAGCGTTTGTGTTTGGTGGCCTTGGAACCTCCCCCGAACTAGTAGCCTCATCAGACAAGGCGGCCCTACCATGTGAACTCGAGCCTGTAGCGGAGCCAGAAACAATCCCGAAAGCAGAGTGGGACTCAAAGCCGGAAGCAGACCCAGCCGGTGATCCGATCAGTGTATCCTCATGATCAGACTAGGAGCCAGTGACTACGTCAGAAACCACCTGCTTGGATTGATTCCGGGTAGTTTGGGGTGTTGTGGGCGATGTCCTTCCAGTGGGCGGGACATATGTGGGGTCATTCTCTGCATTCGTATCTTTGTTGATTAGCCGATGGGTTTGTGCCGTTCATTTGGATCTACCCTTTGCGGCGACGGCTAGAGCTTTCGTCGGGGCCATGGTACCTGTGGAGGAAGAATTAGTACCAATATAAACTAAAAACACACTCGAAAAAACTTTAGAAGAAAGAATGAAAACATATGAAAACTGAAAAAATTTGGGCAGTGACTGAACTCATGACCCACGATGGGTTCCTACGATCCGTGGATGGATCCACGTTCCGTACGTCCCCTCCGTAGATTAGAGTACCCAAAAGAGGGGTCTATGATATGAACCACGGATGTGCAGAACGGTCCGTAGATTGAACTACACACCGTAGTCCACTTTCGTGGTTCAACACTTACCATATTTTTGTGGTGTGTAGACCCAAGGATTTGATCTACAGCCCGTATATTGACCTACGGTCCATAGACGGGGTCTCGTGGGTCAATTATGTGCCAGGTATCAGACTTGCTTCAATTCAAAACCATTTTTTATCAATTCAAACAAGTGACCTAAGTCTAATCATGCATTTCAACACAATTTATGCTAGTTCATCATCCCAAGGGTTCCGACTACTCAAAATTTTTTTACATGTATTGCATACGAGACTAGCAACCCTAAGTCGAAACTTGCATTTAAACTCTAATTTTCACCAATTTATTTCATTACTAAGACTACACAATCACTATTTATCATCCCATGTGTGTTTCTAACATACTTTAACATGCAATTTCATACAACAACAATCCAAGGTCAAGAACCACTTCATGACTTTATATTTTGAACAATGAATATCAAAATTCAGAGTTAAGTTGAAATTAATTACCTTAAAAGCAATGGAAATGGGTGATTGTGTGATGTTTAAACTTCTTAGACCTTTCGGACATCGAACCTAGACTTTGAATTCTTCTTGGCAAACAAAAATAGGAGTGCTCAGATTTTGGGGAAGAAAGGAATGGAAATGAGTTGGGAGTGATGATATGTATGGAAGATGGGGAGTGATTTGGGGATATAATGAGGGAGTTATGGGATTATGAGGGGTTAGAAACGGTTAGGAGAGGATAAGGGAAGTGGGGGAGTGATTTGAAAATGGAGGGTTTTATTTAAAAGAGGTTCGGGTCGGGTCAGGCACCGTAGGTCGACCTACAGTTCGTAGATGGGGTCCGTAGGTCACTTTCTTACTTATAAGATTTATAGATCTTACCTAGGGTCTACGGATACCATTCACGGTCCGTGGTCTGACCCATGGACCGTCGATGGTCTCCGTAGACCTATGCACCAGACATTTTCTGCAGATTCTGCTTTTCAACCCTGCACATGTAGCAACCGTTAGGCCTTTCTTTTTACATTTTCTGGACACTTTTTAGACACATACCCTATGCTATATCTAGCCAACACTAAAATAAAAATAAAGCACCTATCTAAAGGAATGCAAAAAAGCAAATAAACAAAGAAAACTACTAAACAAAAAAGAAAAACCTATAGTTTGCTAGATTGTACATCTTGGGTTGCCTCCCAAGCAGCGCTTTATTTAACGTCACGGTACGATGCAGGTCTCTTGATTACTCAGACTTCATCAAGATAGTAGGCCTCAACAACTTCTTGCACATTTTCCGCATTTCCCAAAGAGACCTTGATCATTTGCGTGTTTACCTTGAACCTTGTTCCCTCACTGTTCTCAAGCTTGACCGCTACATGTAGGATCACTTGCGTGACTAAGAATGGCCCGGTCCAGTTGGACTTGAGGTTGCCCGGAAAGAAGCGCAACCTAGAGTTGAATAGAAGCACAAGATCACCCACAACAAATTCTCACTTTTCAATCCTTTGATCATGATACTTCTTCATCTTCTCCTTATACAAGGATGAACTTTCATAAGCTCTTAGGCGAAATTCATCAAGCACTTTCAAGTAACTCATTCTCTGATTCGATGCGGCTCCCCAATCCAAATTTAGCTTCTTTAGTGCCCACAAAGCCTTATGCTCTAGTTCTACCAGAAAATGGCAAGACTTCCCATATACAAGTTTGTAGGGGGACATACCTATGGGAGTCTTGAGTGCGGTGCGATAGGACCATAGAGCATCATCAATCTTCCTTGACCAATCAGTTTTATTAGCATTCACAGTCTTTGCCAAAATTTGTTAGATCTCTCTGTTGGACACTTCAATTTTCCCACTAGACTGTGGATTGTAAGGGGTGGCTACATTGTGGCGGATGCCATATTTCTCAAGTAACACCTTGAACAACTTATTACAAAAGTGGGAACCTCCATCGTTAATAATCGCACTAGGTGTACCAAATCTAGAGAAGATATTCTTTTTCAAGAATGCGGTGACACTTTTACCTTCGTTGTTGGGAGGCGCAATTACTTCCACCCACTTCGATACATAATCAACCGCAACAAGAATATACTTCATCCCATGCGAACTCATAAATGGACCCATAAAATCAATGCCCCATACATCAAACAACTCTATAACCATTATAGGATTCATAGGAAGCTCTTGCCTCTTTGAAATTCCTCCTTCTCTTTGGCAACGGTCACAAGACTTGGCGAAATCATTAGCATCTTGGTGGATGGTAGGCCAGTAATACCCACACTGCAAAATTTTATGCGCAATCTGAATACCACTATGATGCACACAAACAGGCGATGCATAGCACGCCCCTAGTATACTCAACATCTTGACCTCGGGCACACAACGACGAATAATCCCATCAGCACAACTACGATACAAGTAAGGCTCATCCCAAAAGAACTTCTTCACATCATGCATAAATTTTTTTCTTTGGTGAAAAGACAAATCTGATGGCACCATATCACTTTCCAAGTAGTTAGAAAAGTCTGAGAACCTAGGAATCAGATCATGAAAAGCAGCCAATACCTGTTCATATGGAAAAACATCATTAAAATCAGACCTCTCACCAAACTTGAGCATAGCATCTTCCTCCAATATGGACAAGTGATTGATGAGTCCACAAATTGGACTCATTTAGAGCTTTATTTTAATAGAAAATGTGTCCTAAAATGCTTATTTTATCTCAATATCTGATGAAAACCTTTAAGATTCAGGTATTTGAAGTTTGAAGGAATGCATGGACACTACTTCGCAAAAAGGAATGAAAAGGCTGAAAAGAACGATAAAATGAAGGCCTGAGGATCGCCGAGTTCACTTGGCGAATAGCCGAAGGGTCTCACTTCGCCTTTTGTTCCAGTGTGCTGAGCCCTGAAGGAAAGGATCAAGTCGGCGGAAAAAGAAAGTAGTCGGCGCATCGCCGAGAAGTTCCGCGAAGCAGTACTATGTCACCCAATGACCCAGAGCACGATGATGCCGAAAGGATGGTGCAAGACGGCGATGAACTACACCAAAGGGTGAATCACCGAGTTTATCGGCTATACCAACTAATGTCACCGAGTGATCCGCCGCAGCACAGATTTTTAAAAACTATAAATACTCATTGAGAGTTATAGCTTAGTATCAGATTTTAGTATCATCTTTTGATTATCAGATTTTGGATTTAGTACTATTTTATTTTACTCTCACGTTTGTTAGGGCTTGAAGACTTGAAGAAGAAAAGGGTTTCACCTCTTTCAATTTGGAAGTGGGTCTCCTGGATTCTTCCTTCTTTGCTCAAATCAAGACTTATTTCTCTATACCCATTTGATTTCAACATCATTGAAGTTATAAATTTCTATCTCTTGATGTGTGGCAAACCCCCCCCCCCCATTCTTGGGGTGTGATTTAGCAAATATGTGTTGATATTATTGTTGGGTCTTGCTTGCTGATAGGTTAGATGTATTTTAATGGTGATTTCACCTAGTGGTTGTGGTTTAATTTAATGGGTTTGTAGTTGAAAATACAAAG
>JAJOOO010008593.1:0-51776 GCA_029582685.1 Solanum piurae | reverse complement strand
GGTAGGGGTGAAAAAAAAAATTTGAAGTTGAAAATATTTTTTAAAAATAAATTTCAATTTTTTTTTGGGGGTGGAGGGGCTGGTCGGGGGTGGATTGGGAAAAGAAAATACGACCCTACCCTTTTCTTTTTTTTAATTATAAAATAAGTGTAATTTTTTAATTACGTGGCAGCCACTGAGTGGCTCAATAAGCCACGTAGGAGCGTTTGTATATCACACAATTTGAATGTTGGATTCGCGTGTTTTTTTGTTTAAGAATTGGATAGTTAAAGTGCCTACTTGTACACTTTGAAAGTTAGAGATCATACTTAAAATTCGAAGCCAAGTTTAGGGTCCAATTTATGTATTATGCCATTAGATTATGTACATACTAGAGAAAACCTATGCATACATATGTAGCATAGCTATTTTATCAAGTAAAGATTTCAAATCATGATTTTGTATTGCATACCCAAATGGACCCTAAGTCTTTATTATCAAACAACTTATAGTAAATTGTTTTTTGGATATTTGTGATTTCTAGTAATGTGATACTGTAAAATTAGCATGAAACAGAAAGAATGTAGTTTATCAAAATTAAAGAATCATAACAATCAACACAGAATCTATTATTCCAATCACTCACCTTATGTACCGATTTCAATCTTTTTTGCTTTCCCAGTATCCATACTACTCAATACAAGGGTGTATCTTTATATCACTGAAATTTGTTTTAAAAAAATTACAAAAAATAGAGAAAGGATGGTACAAACATTAGAGAGCTACATAAAGTATTTAGTAGTTCAGAGGAAGTTGAGATTGATCACGCCTGGATAGTTTGACTTGTAGTCCATACTTGAGGTACATTGTAAGAGCCATTTTGGGCATAACTGGATGGCCTTCCACTACCTTGACATGGTAACGATAGAGGATGGATGCAGCCGTGAATTTCATTTGATAATAAGCAAAATCTTTGCCTAAGCAAAGGCGAGGTCCTCCGTTGAAGGCAGTGAAGCGGTATGCTGGTTCACTCATGTACCGTCCATCTCTCAACCACCTTTCAGGTCTGTATTCTCTGCAATCTTTACCCCATATACCTTCCATTCTTCCCATTGTATAGATTGCATACACCACCTTTGTTCCCTTCTTCAATACTGTCCCGTCTGGGAAAACATCGTCTTCAACAACCTAGACATAACGATACAAATTTATTCCATGATCAAAGGATATATAATAACTTAATAATGCAAATTGGTTGTATGATTAGAGCCATTAACTCTTTAAGTGTCTAAACTGATCTTTTAAATAAGTAGTTATGTGTGAGGTACAAGTAATGTAACCGATAATTATCTAGTTTAAGAAATGATAATATGAGTTATTTAATGTTGAAAATAGAAAAGTTTAACCTCTTTGTGATCAACTGGGACAGAAGGGTACAATCTGAGAGCTTCAGAAAGAGCAGCTTGTAGATACTCCATTTTCTTGATCTCTGCTGGCTTGAAAATCAACGGAGTTTCATCAATAGCATCCTCCCTTTCATTCAAAATCTTACAAATCTCAGCTAAAATCCTTTGTTCAACCTCCAGATTACGATCCAACAGCCAGAAAAACCAGCTTAATGCAACTGAAGATGTGTCTCTTCCAGCTAGAATGAAATTCACACATATATCTCTTAAGAACTTATCTGAAAACGGCTTTCCTTCTTCATCTCTTAACCCCATAAACACTGTTAAAAGATCTGATCTCTGTTTGCTATCTGCTATAGAAATCTCTTTCTTTCTTGTTCTGATTACTTCATCAGCAAATTCATCCACTTTTTTCAGCGAATGTTTAAGTGTCTTCTCTGTTCCTAACCCGAGGCACCTCATGATTTTCCATACAAGCGTGGGAGTGACAAACCGTAGAACGGTTGCCTCTGTTGCTAATTCAAAAGCTGTAGCAAATGGAATTTGGGGTAAGTGAGGGTGGAGACACCCTGGATCAACCCCAAAGGCAATCATGGATACGTTGTCGAATGTGAGCCTAAGGAGAACATCTTGAAGATCGATAGGGTTTGATTGCTTGATTGAATCTTCTAAAACAGGTAAGAGCCTAGAATGAACAAGCTCCAACAATGAATCTGTCGTCATGTTCCTAAACTTAGCAGAATGGAATTCAATGCTGGCTGTTTTCCTCTGTTTATGCCAATTATCATAATCTGCATTGAATATTCCATCTCCAAGAAGGTCTCTAACAGTGCTCCGGAAGTAGTCTCCTTTTGGGAAATTTGAGAAGTTTGTCTTAAGAAGATACTCAAGATTCCGGGGATCAGATGTGACCACACAATTGAGGTTAGTAAACCATGGACCTCGGAATGTAAATGTCCCGTTCATGCGGCAAAGAACATCAGAAATCCACTCATACATGTCTTTCCGTAGACCTAAAATCAGAGAAGGCAACATCCCTACGAGTGGCCAGTTTGGTAGTCCTTGTTTTTTCGCTTGCCTTAAAGAATGTATAGCGATGAAAACAAAAAGTGCGAGGAATATTTCCATCATTTGTATCTCTGGCAAGAGAAACAAACTGAGATGTTCAAATGAGGAGGAAGAAGAAGAAGTCATGTTAATGGAGGTGAATGTATTCATGAGGTTGAGATGATAGGTAGTAATATTGTTCGAGTTATAAAAGCATGGAGTGATTGTTTTGGTGTGATTTCTAGTGCTAAGTTTTGATTTGGTGAGCTGAAAACAGAAATAAATTACTCTCTCAAGTCTCATCTATATATGTTGTGATTTCAAATCACATTTCTTGTTGAAGAGGATTTTTTGATCAACAATCAAACTGTTTTTTTTATCTTCTTATTTTGCTTTCAAAATATGGACGTGTCTGTCTCTCTCTTATTAAACCCGGTTGACTATAATAAGTTTTTTTTTTTTTTTTTTGCAATAGAGTGGGTGAGATAGTTAACCTAAGTTACAGCAGTTTTCTAGTCGTTCCCGCGCACACGTTTTGCCCTTACTTTTTTTTCCTATAATCCATCCATACAAATTTCAAGTTAAGTGTGCCGTTTAGCTACAAAAAACTTATTGGGTTTTCTCTTTACCCTTTAGTATGGTGGTGCCACGTGTAATCTCTTCTGTTCTTTTCTTAGTTTTTGTGCAATTGAAGAAAAATAAAATAGTTACTCAAAAAAAAATATACCTACAGTAAAACCTTTCTAAATTAATATAGGCGAAATCATAAAATATTATTATTTTATAGCGGTATTATTTAATCGATAAATTAATATTTATTCATTTAGAGTGTTTCGACGCAGAAAAAATTGTTCATGGATGAAATCTCAAAGAATTTGAAAGAACCCACTTATGAAAACGTCATTCATGATATTGAGGTCATGATTAATGATCTCAATTACCGCAATAAAATGGACCTTAATAACCGATTGGATGGATGAAAATAATACATGTTCTGAGGTCAGAGCTTAGAATAAATTTTGGATATCATTAGAAAAAACAATGTTGATGATAAAGTTGAAGATGATACAATACATTTGGAACTAGTTACGCGTAATGAAACACCTGCATCTAGAACTCTTCACAATTTTATGGTGCAATTAGGAAAGATAATACCGAAACTTTTGGATGCAATAAGAAAAGTTAGAGATTAGCTTCAACTAGATTTAAATTTTAACAAAAAACAGAACCTAATAGCATCATATTTCACTAAAATTTTTTAGATATATTTGTACTTTTAAAGAATTATTAATTTATAATATTAATGGGACCATATATTTATATAGGTGTCTTCTAAAAATATATTATCTTATTATTTTATCAAAATAAGTAACTTTTTCTATTGACCTAAATTAAAACTGAAAGAAATTATTATCTTAGAGAGATTATTAATTAATCGAATATTAATTTAATGAGATTTTACTGTATATTTGATTTGATGAAATGGAAAGAAAGATGATGAAGATGTAAATGAAAGTGGTGTTGGGAAGGAAAATGCGTGCATCGAATGAAAGAAAGAGAGAGGGTAGGAATTAGTCTTTCTAGGGGAAATAAGTGCATAGGAAAATAAAATGTTACTCCCTCCGTCTCAGTTCAGGTTGCTCCCTTCATTTCTATTTATTTGTTACCAATTTAAATTTTACGTATTTTAAAAAATTAGATAAGTTTATTATTGTACCTTATTTAATGTTCTTGAAGTCAATTTTAATAAACGAATGTGAACTAGTTTAGTTTAATTAATTATATTACCCAATGAACATGAATTAATCATTTAGTTTTCTTATGTTAGTTAAATTCATACTTTAAAGATTAATAACTCTCAAGGGTAAAATAGGAAAAACAATGATTATTTATGTATTGATTTTGTGAAATAGCAAGTATTCCCTCCATCCATTTTTATGTGTAGAAGTATACTATGGACCCCACAAACTGAGGTTATTGTTGCCCAAGCTTACACAATTTCTCATTTCTTTGAAATATTTCCCTCCCTTTAATCAATTTATTTCCTTTTTCAAATATGTTTTCAGTCGTACGTATTAGGTTTCTGGAGGAAAAAGAAAAGAAAACATATTCCTGAGAATTAAACAACATTTCATTGCCACAAGTTGTAATTATTGTTTGTTTACCTACTATTTAAAGATTGCAAAAAAAGCAACTCTTTTTTAGGTGAGCATCACAAATTGCAATTATTAAATAGGAATCATGACATATATAAATTTATTTCTTGTTTAACTAAGTTGGTATTTGCCAATAAATTTTGGGACTTATAATTTAATTTCGAAATTTGTTTATAATTAAATGTGAACAAAAACTTAACCTCAGCTCACCAATAATCATTCTTTACGTCTTGTTAAAGGAAATCCATGTATGTTTCTTGTCTCAATTATCTTAGGTTATCCAATTATTAAGACATTCCTCTTTTTTCAGTTTTACTGAATTGGGTTATCTTTACTATTTTATTTTATTTTACTTTAATGCCGCATTAATTGTTAACAATTTCTTACGTTAATAGTGCAACTTATGTCTTACCAACTTTATAATTTGATAAATTAAGGCAACTTAAAATTAGAATCTTTGATTCATAAAAGTTATCTCTTTCAT
Organism: Solanum piurae; assembly: GCA_029582685.1. Taxonomy (NCBI): domain Eukaryota; kingdom Viridiplantae; phylum Streptophyta; class Magnoliopsida; order Solanales; family Solanaceae; genus Solanum; species Solanum piurae. The sequence goes on along the minus strand of JAJOOO010008593.1, from coordinate 46,704 downwards.
CATTATTTATTGTTTCGATTTATTTAGGGAAAATTGTATGAAATAGCAAACTATTAATTCAAATTAAATGTTATAGTCATAGTTTATTTTATTTGTAATTCGCAGCAAACAACCCATTTTTTTCCATCTGGTTCGGTATACAATTAGCCATTTTCGGTATACAATTACCCATTCGGTATACAAATGTATAAAATGCGTCTGTGTTTGTATAAAGCAAGAGAAAAATGTATATACAAATATAAATACATATATTTTTGTCCTATACACTTATAATTATATAAATACAGATCTTATTATCTTATTATACAAATTACAATGTATAAATGAATTTATACAAAACTGAATAATTTATATAAAATTGGATGAATCTAGCGAATTATACAAATTAAAAGCTCCATAGCAAACACAAAATTTTCTATGGAGCGCAATTATGCAAACTATAGCTATAACATAAAACATACAAATATGATTTTTATGTTTGCTGTATGTGAAAGTTTTTCTTTAATTCATGGGATAGACAATTCTTACAACTTATTTTTATTAATAGAAAGTAATTAAATAAAAGAAATATCACATCATAGGGACCGTAGGAAGTTATACGGGAGATAGGAAGGCAGTCGTAGGATTTGGGTTGAATTTTGCAAAATGTCAAGTCCCAGATGTTGGCCTACGGATGAACAGGACGAGTCATAGGAGGTCCTACGGGTCATAGAAAGTCCCCGTAGGGTGGATTCAGAGAATTGATTTGAGACCTCAGGTTTACGAAGGGTTTCAAGGGCTTATAGAAGTTTCCACGGGCCGTAGAAGGGGTCCGTAGAAGTGATCCAGGCTTAGTAAAAAAATTTACTTTGATTTGGGTTCTAAGAGAGGGCCCTACGGGCCGTAGAAAGTTTGATGATCTGTAGGAAGGGTTTCATGGAAGTATGGTCAATTAATGAACCCTAGTAACAGTTCTAAGGTTGACCAGGATGGTCCGTAGAAAGTCTTACGGACTATAGGTCCAACCTTAGACACTGTCCGACCGTTTTTAATCAAGAGCAATTTAGTCTTTTTCTACCCATTTAACCCCTAAACTATGTCGTGTTGACCTTATAACTTCCCTTATATCTGATTTTACCCTTCAAAAATTCCCTCATTCCCTCCCATTTGCTCAAACTCACAAAGTCTCTCAAGGGTTTCTTCTCCAAAATTCTCTTAAGAACTCCAAGGTGAAGAACTTGATTTTAGGGATTTGATTACTTAAGATATATGGGAGTTCAACGATGGATTCCTTTCATCCATTGGGTTCCAAAAGAAATCTCAAAATCTCTAATTCAATTTCATTCAATTATCTAGGATTCTTCATAGGTCCAATTTATTATGATTCAATTGTTATTATTTGATCTTATTATGCATGGTTTGATTCAATTACATGTTTTCCAATTGATTTCATATGGATCCTCTGTTTTATGAATATGAACTATGCTTATGAACTTATGAATTATGATTACGAATGTATGCATAATTTACGAAATTGATGATTTATGACTAAAAAATGCTTTTAAGATGAAATGACAATGATTTGTGAAAGATTTTCTCACATTTGAAAGGAATCATGATTTAGATACTTAGAAAGGTAAGTGTCTATTATGAATTTATAAAATAATCATTTTGAAAGAAATTATTCTTTTATGGACTGATAATTGGATTGTTAGTCTTTAATTGTTGGCTTTCCAAGTTTTTGATATGATTATGATTATATCTTTTAAGTTGGGATTTACTTAGCACCGAAAGGACTTTGAGATGGAGGCTATACTTTTAGTAGAGGTTTAGTCTTTAGTAACAATCTCATTGTCCTAAACTACATGCCCCTGTAGGATTATCTTAAATGACCTAACTAGTGGATCCACTTTAATAATAATAGATGACACAAAGTTCTACCTTGGCAAGTAGACTCTCTCTTTTCTATGTGAGTTTACACATGATTCCATCTATAACTCGCATGGTCTTATTGTCGGTTAACGGTAAATATCTCACAAATGGACTATGTTTTCTTCAAAAGGTTTTATCAAAGCTTTTCCCTATGATTTTTAAATATGCATTGACCTTGTTCATGACTTATGATTTCTCTTTAAAGATTTTTATTGCGTTTTACTTGGTCATGCATATCATGTTTAAGTTCACTATATTATTATGCTTATATATTTATGACTTTACTCATACTCAATACATTCATAGTACTATTGCATATTTGTGCATATATTGTCTCATAATATATATGGTCTGACACTCCTCCACCCAAATGCACTTAGGTGGATTGCTCCGCTATCGACTACTTGGATTGGTGAGTCCTCATGATTGAAGGGCAAAGTCATGGACAATTTTAGTGCTTTGATGTCTTTTTAGTATTCGGATTATATTCATGACTTAGGAGTTTTTCCTAGTCACATCTATGAATAGAAGGCTTATGTCAGACTTAGTAGTATTCCACATATTCTCTTATGTACTATGTTGGTATCTTTTATGTCATCTTATGGGTTGAGACTTATATTGCTTACGATCTCATTTATTGTATTTTTTACATCATGCTTATATAAAGTGGCATATTTAGGGTCTCTCGGGGTTTTATTCTCCATGTCACATCTAGGGTATACTTTAGATCGTGAAAAACTTTGTATTTAGAGCATCATGTTTTGAAAATATTTCTAGGATGTTTGACAAGCCGCGCCAATTAGTGTATTGTTAATGAGTGTGAACCGCGCCGCATTTATGAATAAAAGATTACAAGGCGTTTAGGAAACTTCACTTCTTTCATTATTCTGAAATCGTTCCATAGAGTTTATCTCTATAAAGGTCTTCCTCCTAACTATTATTCGATTATTTTCAGGATATGTCTCCTCGAAGAGCTAACTTATGAAGGAATGTGGGTGAGAATGTAGAGCCCGAGGTTCCTCAAGTTCCGGTCGATCCTTTGATCGACAAAGTGTCTCATGCTGAATTATGAGACACCTTTCAAGTGTTAGCTCAAGCTATGACAGACCAAGCTAATAGATAGGTCATTGCTCCCGTGAACCAAATTGTAGGTACGATGACAACAAGGTGAGGTAATGAGTGGTAGATTCGCACTCATTTAAGGTCCATTTAGCTCAATAATTAGTGTCATCAATGCCTAACTTTGTCCTTTTCTAATCAAATATTGATGATTTGAGGCTATGAAGACAATTGGACAAGGCAAGGACTACAGTTTAAAAGAATGGCCAAAAATACAAATAGAGGTACAAATTGAACATTGTTGATCGCCTAACATGAAGAGAAGATCGTCAACTGAGCACGACCTTGCCCAAACTGACAGTGCAAAGTACTTGTGTCTATCAAACAAGGTTGGCAAACTCCAATAAAGAAGGCGATGCACTGAGTTAGACCGACTATCCTACTTAGGGGAGTGCAAAACCCAAACCGAAAAAAATATTATTGGGTTATTGAATTAACGGGTTTTTAATGGTTTTATAAAAAAAATATTGGGTTATCAGTTTGGTATCGGTTTTTAGTATTAGGTTATTAGGTAAACCGATAACCTATAAAGACGACAGTAAGTTACTACTATACCCTTCATAAATATTAAATATTAATAATTTAACATAACTAGACACTATATTAGTACTCTACACTACGGTCTACACACTTCACACGTCATAGTACTTCTACTTCACATCAGAAATTCCATATTATGTTTTGATTGTAACATGTTATTGTAGCATTCGTACTATATCTACTCTTATTGATATAATTTCTCATTATATTTCTTTTTTCACTATTTCAAAGCATTTACAACTGATTTGCTTATCTAACTGTATCGTGTCAAATTGTTACAGAAGTGAGAAATCATATATTTATTTTATGAGCATTTTCTTATTGGGTAAACCGAAAACCAAACTGTTAATTACCAAAAACCGATAAAGAATATCTTATTAGTTTGTTATTGGTTTAGCATATGTAAAAACTAAAAACCGATGAACCGAACCGATAATATACAAAACCAAACCGAATTGATCAATGCACACCCCTAATCCTACTGCACATTGCCCAAAGTGACAGTGTGAAAGGCAAAGATTTAATGCTCGAAAGGTGGACTAAGGTAGTATTCGGTGATTCTCTGAAAGTGAAAGGCTGACATGATCGAGTCCGCCAACTAAGGTTCAAAGACTTGAAGCCTAGAGCATTACAAGGTGAGTTGAGGAGCGAAGGGAAATTCGTCGAACGAGTTTGGAAAGCCCGACTAATGTCACCGAGTTGGTTATTAAGTGGATTTTGGGCCAAATTTTGGAAAAGTATAAATAGCCCAAATGATACAATTTTTAGGGAGTTGGACTACTAAGTTGAAAGGAGAGAACACTTTACTTTTGAAAGAACACTTTTCTAGTTCTTGAGGTTTTACAATTTGAGACTTGAATTTGATAAATTGAAGTTAAATCCAAAGTGAATTTACTCTTAATTGCTTGATTTCAAGTTACCCATGACTTCTTTCATGGAAGATATATTTTCTTTACTTCTTGTGATGGGTGGCTAAAACTCCAAGATGTAGGGGTGCTCTAATGGGGTTGGGTGTTGATTTAATGTAGTGGGTATTGTGCTATGCTCTATGTTGTTGATGTTCATGTATAATTTGGTCTAATTACCATGGGGTTAAATTATGGGTCAGGTTGCGAACTTAATTCCAACTTCCGATCTCTAGTTGATGCTTGCAAGAGATTAATTGGAGTGGGTAATTAGTTCAATACTAGCAATTTAGATTTGATGTGTATGACTTTCTTGATATCTATTTTATCCATTCTTGAAAGAGAGGATAAAATAAGGTATTGGGTTGTTTAGGATTGGCAATTGGATGAGACCGAAAGGAGATTCTCCGCATAGATTCTTTGAGATTGAAAGAAGATTAGTGTCATTAAAAATGACTTAGACTATTCATGTATGTACATCACTATAGAGCAATACAATCACCCATATGATACATCAATTTTTTATCCCAACACCTTTAGATTGCTTGTTAAATCTTGATTTTGTTCCAATTTTAGTTTAATTGTGATAATTGATAACCAAACTTTTATATTAAGTTGGTGGTACCATCCACTCAATTTTTCTAACTAGTAGAAATGAGATAATTTAAAGTCTAAATTTCTTGATAAGAAATTCTCTACGATATACCATTTCATATGGGATTCGACTTCGACTCTTCGTTGGATTTTTTACTGACGACGATCGCTCACTCTTTTAATTAGTTTCGAAAGGTGATTTGAGCGTAATAAAAAATAGTGCCACTACCGGGGAGTGGTGGTTGAGAATTCTAATTGAGAAATTAGATTTTAATTTGGTCTATTTGTAGTAGATTTGTTGTTTGGTGTTGTTGTTGGTTGATTTGTAGGTTGACAATATGAGTGACCATAGAGGTGACAATGACAGTCACTAAGGTTAAAATGACAATATGGGTGATCTCAATGACATGTTCATTAATATCATTCAAACCACGGGAGCAATCCGAATACCTCCTACAATCGGGAGTACGATGCTTCACATCATATGAACTATGATATAATTTCTCCAAATGAAAGGAATTTTTTGGGGTCTAGCTCATAAAGATCCCCATGATCACCTTAGGAATTTCAAGGAGGTGTGTGTACCCTTTGTGTTCAAGAATATCTCCCAAGAATCCATAGGGTTTAGGTTATTCCTGTTCTCTATAACGAGAGAGACTACAAGATGGTTGGGAGAGTTGCCAAGTGATTCTATTACTTCGTGGGATGAGATGATTGAGGCATTATTGGAAAGATTATTTCCAGCCTCAAAGATGGTTAAACTTCGTCACCAAATTCAAAATTTCAAACATATTGGAGGTTAGCCTTTGCATGAAACGTGGCTGAGGTTCAAAAAGTTACTCTTGCAATGTCCAACGCATGGCGTTCCGAATAATTTGTTGTTGCAATACTTTTATTGCAACCTAAATTCAGTTAATAAAGGTGTGGTTGATCACTTAGTCCATGGTGGATTGATGAGGTAGTCGTACGATGTATCTGCTTTGTTGCTAGATGATATGGCTAAGATTGACCGAGCATGGCATACTAAGGAAGACCAAATGCCCCTTCTACAAGTGGGTTTGAGCAAAGAACAAATCGAGAAGTACCATGAAAGGGATGAAAACATGGACAAAATGATGAACGAAATGAATTTGTTGTCCATACATGTCATGGGAGGTGGAACCAAGTCGATGAATGCGGTTGGAACCAACACTGGTCACTTCCCAGATGATGAAAAATTCAAGGCATTATACAATGAGGAAGTTAAATACATGAGAAATCAAGTGTGGAGGTTATCACAATAATTATCATTGACAAGGTGGGAACTAAGGTTGGAACAAGGATAGAGATAGTGGTTGGAAAGATTGGCGGGGTGGAAATTGGAGAGATAGGGAGATGGACAAAGATAGATATGTGCCTACCCATGATCGCTCAAGCCCAAAAAAATCAGTTGGGCTAGAAGGAAGTGGGGGGGGGGGGGCATAAGACATGCTTGTAAGGGTCTACAACAAGGCTGAAGGGTCTGATAAGGTGTTGAAGGATTTGAAAAATGACTTCTCTACTTTATCTCAGATGGTGACTTCACATTCAGTTTCTATCAAGCAACTGGAGACCCAACTAGGTAAAATTTTGTCTCAAATCTTAAGCAAAAGGGAACTTTGCATAGTGACACCATCTCGAACCACAAAAATGATTTTTGAGTTTGAGAAATATGTCAGTTACGATCAAAAGTAAACCCTAGACGTGACATGGCGTATAGGACCCCGAGAGGCCCTACACAAGACACTTATCATACATCATACAAGATAATCAAGAGAGTTTGAAAGACAGTTTATATCATAATTATTTGACAAGAAAATGAAGCGGAAAATTCTAACATAGTCTCAAATCCATCTAGTACATCAAGAGTAATTGATATGTAACCCATACATCACATACAATACAGAAAAGTAAAGACAATAAGCAATAAAGGGAAGATGAGGACTCACTAATCTTCAATCTCTACTAAAATGATCACTAACTACGGAGATGCGGAGTGGGAGCATCGGACCCTGCATTAGTGAAACAATATAGGCAAACTTATACGTTAGTACATGAAATGTACCAAGTATGATAGCAATGCATAAAAGTTATGAAATGATGCTAAAATGGATTTTTTAATGACATGCAATGACGAAGTTAAACCATAAGATAAAAGGGTTATAAAACATAAATCATGAACATGGTCAATGCAAGATAAACATCTTTAAAACACTTGTGAAATAATTGTGGAAGTAACCTTAGTTCATTATTGTGGGAGATTTACTTTTAACCGACATAGAGATCATATGAGATATAACATGAAATTCGGTGTCTACCCCAAACCAAAAAAATGTGTTCTCACTTTCCAAGAGAAGAACCATGAACTTCTAGCTTACCTGGATCCACTACTATCTAATGTCTATCTAGATAAACCTATGGTAGCACATAGTTTATGGTACATGGGTAATCGCCACTTGTCCACTCAGTGCTAAGCATAAACCCCACAGAATAGTCATTAGTCTTAACTTATCTTAACATTCATGAGACATGGGTATTCACCGCTTGTCTTATCATTAGAATAGTTTTTTAACTGGATTCATCTTAAGTGAGAGAACCTTTCAAACTTATGAATCCTTTATGTGAGGAAACCCTTTCACACTCATGGTTGAGTAATATGTGAGAAATTCTTTCACAACACAACAACAACATTGATACTTCACTCTCAAAGCATCCTTAAAACATTTACATCAATTTCATAAAGAACATGCATATCTTTATAAACTCATTTTCATGATACAAAAGCTTCATCATATGATCATAGCCTAGAAAACATGGATTTCACATGGATTCATGGGAATTCAACTTAGAAATATGCAATTACTTCAATTCATGCATAAAAACACATAAAAAATCAATTAGATCATAATTGAAAAGAACCCATGCAATTGAGTAAAACTCTAACTTCCATTGGAGATTCTACCTAGTAAAAATGGAGAATCTAGGAACCCTATGGAGGAAAAAAGTCCATAGGTGAATTCTATCATACCTTGATACCAAAATCTTGAAATGGAATGGTGAATTTGCAGACTTGACCTTGAAACCGTAGCCTTCTTCTTCAAGCTTTAGAGATAGAAATATTGGGGACGAACTTTGATCAACTTTGAGAATTTAGGAGAATGAGTTCAATTGGGTAATTTGGGGGTAAAAATATTTATATTGGGTCTATAATAAAAGGTAAAACGACATAGTATTGGTTTAGGATAATTAGGAAAAGACCCAAAAGCCCTTCTAACAATAACTACTGACCTTCATCGATAGTGGGGACCTAGGTCAGTGGGCCCACCTACGAACTGTCCTAGTCAACCGTCGATGGGTTCAGAAACTTATTTCTTGGACCCTCAACTGACGAGACCGATGTACGGCCCATTGTTCAACATACGGTCAGTATATGGCCTCCGTGAGTCCAACTAAAAATTCTTTAAAATCTCACTAAGTCTGCAACTCACCTACGAGACCTATTTACTACTCGTACATTAAATGATGGACCATCCTGGTGAATCGTAAAAAGATATCGGGATTAGACACTTTTGGAATTATTGGACTTGCCACCTATAGATCCACTTACGGCCCATAAGTCAGTTCACAGACCGTCAGTGGTTCTGTTGGTACTAGCACCTTTTTTTTAGAAACCTGCAAATTTTGCATCTTTTCAAATCCGAGGTGCTACAATATATCCCCCTTGGGAACATTCATCCTCGAAGGGTATTCAAGACATCATACGGCGAGAAGAAACTTAAACCTAACAGCCCAACATGAATGCAATCACATAAATGCACATATCCGAAGAGGAAACATCAACTCCAAGCAAAAACATGTTCAAAACATCATTTCATAAGGTACATATGTATCTCATATTCAATTGCACATAATTATAAATAAATCTATCAAATAAACTCATTTTCTAAAAAATCAGGCTTTACATGAACATGCATAAATGAGGAATCATGGGAATATCTAAGACACATGAAATCAAAAGAGTAGACCACAAAGAGTAAGGACGGAGGAAAAAGATGAGGATAACGGGATATCATATCGTCCTCGGCCTCCCAAGTAGCACCCTCAACTACTTGATTCCTCCAAAGAACCTTTACGGAAGCAACTTCTTTGCTTCTCAACTTCTTAACTTGTGTCACGACCCAAGGTAGCCCCTAGGCGTAACATGGCGTACAAGACCCCGAGAGGCCCCATACAAGCCACTTAGCTTTTATCATACAAGAAATAAAATAAAGAGGTTAAAATAACATATAATAGTTTTATAGAGAAAAGTGGAAATCTAAACATCGTTTCAAAATAATCTAGTACATAAGAATGAATGTGGACATAGCCCGTACATCATGTTCCAATACTGAAAGTAAAGAAAGACTGAAAATAATAAATGTCCGGTCCTCGAAGCATGAGGACTCACCAAAGCTCGAAATCTCCTCAAAGAACTCTAACCATGAAACTGGGAACCCCTGACTGTCAGACCCTACATTTGGAGAAATATAGGCCAGAGTATGTGTTAGTACGACCATGTACCGAGTATGATAGCCATGCATAAAAATATATAAAGTCATGTTAAAAAGGGACATTTTCATGAGTATGCAATGATCAAGCTAAAACATAAATCTTGAATGTTAGAAAATATAAGTCGTAAAATATGATCAATGCAAGTGAACATCATATTAAACATGTATGAGATACTTCCTTGAAGTAACCTTGGTCCATCTTAACTTGCTTGTGGGAAGTAGCCTTAACCGACATATAAGACCATGTGAGCTAATAACATGGAATCTGGTGTCTCCCACACCGAAAAGAGGTTGTCCTAGTTGCCAAAGTAAGGACCATGAACTTCTAGCTTATGTGGATCCACTAGCTAATATTTGTCTAGACAATCCTATGTTGGAACATAGTTTATGGGACACGGGTAATCACCACTTGTCCACTCAATACTAAGATTAACTTCCACGGAATAGTTCTTAATCATATTCATCTTAGCTCTTAAAGGAACATGGGTAATCGCCTCTTGTTCTTACATCATGTGACATGGGTAATCGCCTCTTATCTTTTAGTTAGAGAGCATGGGTAATCGCCTCTTGCCTCAACATTAAAACAGCTCCTTGACATTGGTTCATTTTCGGTGAGAAGACATTTCAACCCTAAGAACCCTTATTATGTGAGAAAACCTTTCACAAATCATGCTTTCATGTGTATATGAGAAATCCTTTCAACAACACAACAATAACAACATTATTTATACTTCACTCTCAAAGCATCCTTAAAACATTTACATGAAGTACATGCTTGATTTCATAAACTCTTCTTTCATAATCCAAAACTCACATCATATGATCATAACTTGGAAAATCATGAGAATTACATGGGTTCATGGGGGGTCATCATAAAAATATGAGATTAACTCAATTCATGCATAAAAGATCATAGATAAATCAATTAAATCAATAATTAAAAGAACCCATAACATAGAAGAAAAACCCTAACTCAATTGGGGATTTCTAACTTTAAAAATTGGGGAAGTTGGGAACTCCATGGAGGAAAGGGATTCGTGAATGAAAATCATCATACCTCAATGCCAATTGCTTAACTTCAATGGAGAATTAGGAGACTTGACTTGAAACCCTAAGTTGAACCCTTCTTCTTCTAGCTTTCTAAAGACAAAAATATTTGAGAGGAAGACTTTTTCTTCTTTTAGGAATTTGAGAGAATGATTTCAATTGGGGAAAATTGGGGGTCAAAACGCTAATATAGGGGTTTTTGTGTAGGGTAAAACGACGTAGTATTAGGCTAGGATAATTATGAAAAGACCTAAAATCTCTTAAGAAAATAACTGCCGACCCAGTCGACAGTGGGGACCTACAGTCCGTGGGTCAACCTACAGACCGTCCTGGTCCACCGTCGATTGGTTCAGAAACCACTGAATTTGGACTCCCAACAAAGGACAAGACCTACGGTCCATTGGTTCATCGACGGACCGTGGACCACAGTCGTAGGTCCAAACTCTAGACTTCAAAATTTCTCTAAGTATGTGACTCACCTAAGAGATCAGATTTATATACGATTCGTGCATTGGACAACGGACCGTCCTGGTGAACCGTTGAAAAATACAGAAAACTTGACATTTTGGAAAAACTAACTGGCCAATCACGGACCTGACCTATAGTTTATGGGTCGTTCCAAGGGGCGTGGATGGCACCGTCAGAACTGGCACCAAATTTCTTAAAACTGATTTTTTTCCTGTCTTCTTGAATCCGAGGTGGTACATTATCTCCCCTTTGAGATAATTCGTCCTTGAATGAGATTCAAGGCATCATACGAAGGGTAGGAACTTAAACCTAACAACCCAACATGAATGCAATCACATAAATACACATATCCGAGGAGGAAACATCAACTCCAAGCTAAAGCATGTTCAAAACATCATATCATGAAGTCTATATGCAAGTTGTACTCAAATGCACGTAAACATGTAGAAATCTATCAAGTTGACTCATTTTCTCTAAACTTAAGTTTTTTCATGAACATGCATAAATGAGGAAATCATGAAAATATCTAAGACGCATGACACCAAAAGAGTAAACCATGAGGAACTCAATACATCAAGCAAGAGTAGGGATAGAAGTAAAGAGATGAGATAACGGGACATCATATCAGCCTCGGCCTCTCAAGTATCACCCTCAACTAATTGATTCCTCCACTAAACTTTCACGGAAGCAACTTCTTTATTTCTCAACTTCTTAACTTGCCGGTCGAAAATCTCAACCTGAACTTCCTCATAACAAAGATTCTCCTTTAACTCCTAAATCTTCTAAGGGACTATAGTTGTCGGATCACCAACACATTTCTTTAACAAGGAGACATGGAAAAAAGGATGCACCGATTCCAATTCATTAGGAAATTTGAGTTCATAAGTGACCTTACCAATACGCCTCAAAATCTGATATGGGCCTACATATCGGGGACTAAGCTTCCCTTTCTTACCATCAAGTAAAGCATGACACAACGACTTATGAAGGACCACGTTAAAACATTCTATAACCATAAAATGTTAAGGATCATTAATGATTAACATGTCATTATTATTAATGAGCCAACAACAAAATCATAAAGCAGGGGCTAACCAACCTTAGAAGAAGGTGTGTCATCTGACACTGATTAGTCGGAAAGTTTAATTAAAAAATAATATATATATATATATATATATATATATATAATATCGATGACAATAGTTAACACAAACTCCCGGATGGCTTATTGGTTAAGTGATTCCTTATTGTTGCCGTCACCCCGAGTTCGAACTTAAAAAATATATCTTTCATTTTAAAGTGTCATTCTAACCCAAAAAGTCTTCCCTTTGAGCTCTTCAAATTAAACCAATCAATCAAGATTCATTTTTGCATATGTCTTAGATGTTAAATTACTTGACAAACAAGTTTGAACTGTATTATAATTTGTTTGGCCAAGCTTTTGGATGTAAAAAATGTTTATTTTTAAAAATAAGTTATTTAACCAAGAATTCGAAGAAAAATAAGTCTGTTTCAGGAGTAGAAAATGTTGTTTTTCAATATCTAAAAAAATAGTTTTTGTCTAAAAGCAATTTCTTGAGAAAATACATTATTTATTTGGCAGACACCAATTGCTTCTAAAAAATATTTTATAAATTTATTGATTAAGCATAAACCACTTCTTGCCAAAATAATTTTTTTTTGAAAAAAAAAATACTTTTTATAATAAGTTCGATTTTAAGAGTTTGGTCAAACGGGACTATTAATCACGCTAAACCTAAAATTCTAGTGTTCAAAAATTAATTGATCTTTTCTTTTAAAAAATTCATTTGTTCTTTCCTTTAAGTGACGATACCACTTACAAATATTTTGCATACGCCATTGATCTGTAACGACCCGCTAGGTCATTTTGAGAACTAGACCTCTTCCTATCATAAAAGACTCTTCCCACAAAATATTCAATAGAAATTTTGAATGTATTCGTTTCACTACGATTATTTAATGGATAGTTATTTTTTTAATAATTAATTTAATTGATGATAAATGGGTCAAGTCCATAATTTAGTTAATATCTTATTTTATTGGATACATGTGTGGAAATAAGTTAGTAGGATTTAATATTTTTAGATCATAATTTAAGAAGAAAAACAAATAGCCTCTCGAAGAGGGTTTTGGCGACATGAAGCTGCATCAGGTAATTATATCTAAAGCATTGTATTGCATATAGGGGTAGAGATTATATTATTATGATTATGTTGGGTTACGAAAGTGAAAGAAGAAAATTGAGTTGTAAGTTGAATAATGCTGCAGTGTTTTGGATTTGAAAAATAAAAAATAAAATAATTTTTTGTTGGTTATAATGATGAATAGAGATTGGCTATATCAATTGTGGGCTAGTGATTTTTACAAAGATGGAGGTGATAATTGGATGATCATTATGGGCTAATCACTAAGGGTGATGATGATATAGAAAATTAGTAATTTGTAGGGAAACTTTCTATAGATGGACGTTCATTATTTAGGAACTGATATTTGTGCTTAAGTCTTAATTCCGTAACTTGCTTCGGTTTCTATTTTTTTTAGTTATCACATTATGATTCAAGTTTTGATATATTGGTATATATAATTAAATATTTGATTTATGATAATTAAAGAAATTGAGACTTAACCTTAGGTGTTACATTTAGGAATATAAGATTTGACATATTAGTTGGCACCAAGTTTTATTAATTAAATTATAGATTATGATGAATTTTGGGTCTAGGCTAGACATATAGTGTGTCTACATATTTTCTTACTTACGAATAGTGCATATTTGATAGATTGGGAACACTCGAAGCTTTGTGAAAGGGAAATGCAAGATCTTGAGGATTCTTGACACGTGTTCAGCATTCAAGGTATGTTAAGACTTTCTAGACTTCGTTGAGGGACGTTTTCTAATTAAAGATTAAAAATGGAATAGATAATGGGTAAGGGAGAAAAATGGGGTATCGTACCAATGGTGTGACGGGCATTGGTACGAGTACTGGTGTTATTAAAGGGAAAGTGTATTACTATAATATGATAGATTGTAATTCAAGAATGCCAAAGCATATGACGTTAGTTGATGTATTTAGTGACTTGATTTCTTTTGTGTGGTTGTGTTTCTTTATTGAACCCGTATGTTTGTGATAACTGAGGTGATTATATTTCATAGCGACATTTGATTTATTGAATTTTTTTATCATTCTCTTTTATTGATATCATATTGTGCACATGCATTGACATGAGATTGAGTGTGAGTAAAGGTCTAACACGTGGAGATCATTCGTGTTGAGATCGAGTTATGATTATAATTTGGGCACGTGGAGATCGTTCGTGCGAGTGATTGATTTTGATTGTAAGTTGGGCACGTGGAGATCGTCTGTGCTGGGGATTGTTTGATTTTATGATAGTGCGTTGAGATCGTCCGCTCAGACACGTAGAGATCGTTCATGTCAGAATATGGACCTCGTGAGTCCCCCATGGGTCATGAGCTCTCGATGTATTTTCGAGGAGTACTATGTATATACGGTTGAGAGAATACTGCAATTGATGCAAATCATTTCATGGTGTCACATTGCATTGTATTGCATCTCATTACATCTTTCATTTTTGTTTGAGTATGTTTTTTTATTGATGTCGAACAATACTTAACATTGATTATCCCTATTTAATGGAAACTTGGTTGATAGGTATAAGGTGGACTTGTAAAATTAAAGAATTATCTTCTTATATACTCTTGTCTCTACTTCTTCGTTGTCGGTCTTTGAGATATACTGAGTGTTGACACCAAATTTTGGTCTGATATTTTTAAGTTATTAGTTTTAAGTATTTTATTTTGTTAAATACTTCAAAATACATGTTTTACAATTTTAATGTAATTTGTTAATAATTATCCTTATTTTCAAAATTTTAGGATTTTTATCGGTTAATTTCATTTATATTATTTTTGTCACAATCGCTTAAATATGCTCAAATATTTGTTCGGTTTGATTAATTCATTATTTTTTGTTGAATTACATTTTTTATATGTCATTGGTTATATTCGTTACATTATTTATATTTATTTTATTCGTGACATTTGTTAATATTCATTTTGATATTTTGCACAGCCCAAAAATTCATTCTGATATGGATAATATTTCAAATACATATATTTTATTAACCGATGGTTTTGGCCCACGGTTTTAAGATTGTGGTATTGCACTTTTGGTAGTTTTCAATTTCCTATTTAAATAATAATTTATTAATTAAGTTAAAGGGGTGGTGGATAAAAATTTTAGGGGTGTAATTTACGGATTTTTATATTCTTTAATTGTTCATTATTCTCTGGCAAGTCGCCGGAGTTCCATCAAAATCCGGTGAGTTCACCACCCAAAATCCCATTCATTTTCTCCCTTTTCCGGCGAAACCAATCACCACCACCAGACCGTTGCCTCATCACTTCTCCCTCATCAGATCAATGCCAAGCCATTAACCACCAGAAAACCACAAACACAGCCCCAAACCCCCGCTATCCAGTTTCTCCTCTCACCTTCATCGTCCTCTCCGACGAACTCACAACGCCGGAGAAGCCAACAGCAACTTCTAACCCACACTCAAACACCACCAAAAAAAAACCAGACCCCATATCCCACTACCTACAACAAACCTCAAAACCCCGATCCCAAATCCACGATATAAACAGCGATCAAAACCCCATCCTATTTTTCTCATTGTTCTCTCCAACCAGCAGCTTCATTGAGAAGCTTCAAACTCCGATGAACTTGAGCAAAGCAGACTCAAGACGCCGCTAGTCCCTTCCCCTCACCCTTTCATGATTTTCCCTTTATTTTGCAGGTATCTGGTCGTCCGGCGTGGCTCCATCTCTGGTGGCGTAGTAACAATCAGATTCATCAAGCCACAACACTACGATGCTGATTCTGGCCAAAACCACCAGATTCAATGTTCTCCGGTAACCCATATATCGTTCTTTCTCTTGTAAGTTTTATTTATTTATTTTGTTCCATGGTTGCAAAGTATTTGATGTTCCTCTCGGATTGAGTAATTATTCTTGTTGATCTTTTTTGGGTTTGTTAGCCATATTATGCTCTTATTTTGTTATTATTTATGGGTAAGTTGTGTTGTATAAATTTGTTCAAAATTTGTTAAGTGATTCTTTATTTTAGAATTTTTCCAGCATCTTAAAATTATATAAATATTTTGTGGTTGATTTTTTTTATATAAGTTTTTGTTACTGCTTTGTTTCATTTCTTCTTCTTATTGTTGTTTATTTTTTTTAATTTCTTAATAATCTGTTTATTTGATTATTGTTGTTTGGTGGCTTATTTTGTATAATTTCATTGTCGTTAATTATCACTTTTTAAACTTATTTTCTTTTACTTACTTTAACATTTCCTTATTTTAGCTAAATTTTACATTGCATATTTAAATTTCTATTTGTTATTGGAATGTGTTATTGTATTGGTTTTCATTATCTATGTGTTGTCATATGTTGGATTGTTTTATTTTGTCATTAAATATGTGTATTTTATTAATTGAATTAATTATTCGTTTTAGCTTATCGGTACGTATTCGTTATGGTCTGGTATTTGGATTTTCTAGTTTTAGTTTAGCAATTTTCTTTTGTTCAAGTTCCGTTCAGCTTGTTATTTTATTATTTGTTTCATCTTAGCTTTCATCATTAGTCTTATTTAAATTGTATATTAAAATTGGTCGATGAAGAAATTATCGTTGATTTACAAGGCATCCCATGTTAATAAGACGGATTTTTATTTTTAAGTTAGTATTTGGTTTATTCATTACTAACACTTTTACTAAGTGTCTTTGCAGGTACCCGGAGTTGCTTCTCATGGAAGCTATTCGAATGAAGTTTGAATCATATTCTTTATTCATTATTTTGTATATATCGATGTTAGGCAAACTTTAGGTCGTTTCTTATACTATTATTTTATTTTGTTACTTGTGTATGTTGTATGTTTATTATACTTGAATATTATTGTTATCTCCTCCTTAATTTGAAAAAAAAAGAATTCAGTTATGGATTTCGAAGGATGCCTAACACCTTTCCTTCGAAATAACTTGAACCCTTTACCTAGAATCTATTGGTTTCGTAGAAATTTTATTTTAAGTTAAGTAATTAATTGGTTTCCTAGTTTTCCTAAAACTTAGGTGGCGACTACCTTTAAATCCCTTTTAACCTTTTACCCCCCTTTTAAAATTCTTTCAACTCTTTTAAAATTGAGTCACCGCGACGTTGCCCCCTTTCAAAGGATGTCAACAAAATGGCGACTTCGCTGGTGATATAAATGTTCTAATCATTATGAGTTCATTTTTTCAAATTGAGGAGACTTTTCTTTTATTATGTTATTCATTATATCTTGTATATTGTGTTGATTATTTGCATATTGTACTCATTATTTATTATTTATTTGTTGTGCATTGTCATTGCATTCATGACATAATTTTCGTCATTTGACATTTTTTATTTCTTACGTAAAGGACGATTATGAGGGTCACAGTCGTTCGTTATCCAATTTTTTTATCGGGGTACCCTGGCAAATATAGTTGGCCACTGGATGGTCAACGATCGCTATCTTCCCCACCCCGAGTAGTCGCTTGGGTCACTGTCCCACTTTCAAATAAAGTTTACTCTTAACACCTAGCGATAGGACATTCTTTATATGAGTTCAATATTCATTCAAGTCACAATCTGTTGGAACTACGTTTGACCTGATTCCTGCTTCAACGGGATACGTAGGCGCCACAATAACTCGGTCATGTTCCCCGTAAGCTTTCCATTATTTCAAAATGAAAACTGGGGCAAAATAGTTTGAGGTCTCCAAAAAAATTATAAAGGAGACAGATGCTACAAGATTGAATATCGGAGATTGTAAAAGTTGTAACAGGGGCAAAAAATTTAAGGAATACCCTAAAAAATTTCACCAAAGTTGTACTCAGACTCCATATTTAGGAAACATCACTCCGAGTTCGTTTGCACCTTGTGTATTAATTTTTTTTGTACATGATGTTGTATACATATCTTTAATTTTATTTTCTTACATTCCAATAAAAACAAAGATTTTTGTTTGACATTTTTAAAGTTGGGTTGTCCGCCGTTCAATGTGACTCATTAATTTTTTATTTTTGTTATTTTTTCTTTAATGTATAAAAAAATATTATTATTTTTTGTTAAATTTGGGTGGTCCCCCCTTCAATGTGTCTCATTGATTTCTTCATTCTTGTTAAGTTTTCTTTATATAATAAAAAATATTTTTTGTTAAATTTAAGTTGTCCGCCCTTCAACGTGACTCATTAATTTTTTATTTCAGTTACTCTCTTTCAAAGATTAAAATAAAATTGTTTGGCATTATTTAAGTTGGGTTGTCCGCCCTTCAATATGACTCATTTTTTACTTTTTCTTTAATTAATAAAAAGTATTTTTTTGTTAAATTTGGGTGGTCCGCCCTTCAATGTGACTCACTGATTTCTTCATTCTTATTAAGTTTTTTTAAAATAATAAAAAATATTTTTTGTTAAATTTTGGTTGCCCGCCATTCAATGTGGCTTATTGGTTTTTCATTCTCATTATTTTTCCTTTCAAAAATTCATTTGTTGTTCAAAATGTAGGTTTTATGCCATATCTGAATGAATTACGCAAATTTGATTCTCATCAATGTGATATGTAGGCAGCCCTTCCAGGGTCCGATATTCTTTATTCAAAAGATTTTTTATTTTTTATTCTTTTAATGTTTATATTTTTGAAATCATTTTTTGACTTGGTTGGTGCCAACGCAGTTCAAGTGTGCATGTCAAAAATAAATTGTACAATAGAGAAGATTGACTTCTTGTTAAACCATAAATTCTTTTGGTACCTCTCATTCATACTTTTGTTACACTTGAAAATATTCTTTGCATTCATTCAAGATTAGAACAAAACCAGATTCATTGTTTTATGTGCATTGTGTGGTGAGCTTTTGAATTAAATTGAATTGTATTGCTTTGTTGATCTAGAACTTGGCATAAATGTTGTTGAGGTGAAATTTTGAGTAATGTTTGATTTGAGAAATGATTGTAGACCTTTTTTGATCTGTTTGAGCCTTTCAAGGCCTACCAAATGACATCAATCCTTAGTATATCCTCACTTTGAGCCCGAATCCTATTATTTGGATAACCACATCTTAACCTATACACTTTCTGAGTGTTTATACGCATTATCCCTCTTTTTGCCTGACTTTCTTGAGCGCACTGAAGACGTGCAAGTTTCAAAAGAAGATTCAAAGTTCAAATTTGTCACAAGTTCAAAATTCCCCACAATTTCAAGCAAGCAAAATTTCAACAAAAGAAGAAGAACACTCCATACAAACATGGAGAAACTTCAAAAATGATGAAAAGGGGAAAAACTCATACAAGCAAAGTTTCAAAGAAGTCAAAAAGTGCAAAGGAAGGGGCAACAAAGAGTATCAAACGCTAAAAGCGTAACAAATGTTGAAAGCATCAATTTAGTGCAATGCTCAAGAAGGGAATAAGTCACTTTATCTCCAAATGACTATCCTACCCGTCCCTAAGCCTACATTACAAGCTATTAACAAGTCATATATGATTTCAGCTAACATGTTTTCACATTAGTGGAGATTTACATGAAGGTCAAGGCTATGGTATCACAATTGCATGTGTTGAATATTTTTTTTGACTGTGAGTGTGCTTTTCCATATGTTCCCAAATTAAAATACTTTAAATGTGTGCGAATTGGGACTTTGTTTGTAGTGAGGGCACTTGAAATATGATTTTAGGTCTATTTCAAAGCCTTTGTTTGTATCAAGATGGACAAATCTTGTCGTTACTTGAGTACATTTGAGGTACCACTTGAATCCATAGGAATTACCTCGAAATCAATCTTAGTTGAAAGAGAAAGAATTGTGAGAAAATTTTATACAATGCTATTGTTGGCACTAACCAAGTTAAAATATATTTCATTGTTCATAAAATAAAAATGGGTTGAAACCCACTTTTTAATATTTGTCGTATCTGAATCCAAAACGAGCATCCAGTAGAGAAATCGAGGTGAAGAAGCACGGGAGTTCCTTGAGTCACTCCTATTCGGTTGTAACTGGAAAACAATAAAGGTCAGAGGCTTAAAGAAGGAAAGGAAGAAGAAGAATAAGGAGGATAAAGGGTTCTTACACGGAAATTCAAAGCTGAATACAAGGCTCACACTCTATTGAGCTCGAAAAGAACTCACACCGGGAAGTACATCTACAAGAAAGAAAGAATCAACCTATTAAAAGAGAAGGAGGGAGAAGACCAAAAGTAGTGGAACATAAACCTTTCAGAGCTGAAGATTTCAGCACTCTTCATCACCAAATCGTGAAGGATGTTGAATACCCAAAGAAGAGAGAACAAAAAGTCAGCATTGAAGAACACCATGGAGAACATTCTCAAGCAGCGTGCAGAGAAGAAGAAGTAAGAAAGAGGAGAAAGTGGAAAGTGAGTGAGGAACAAATTAGGAAACCCAACATGATAGGGTCTTTTATTATTGAGTTGGTTGTCCGGGCTTGGGCTTACCAGTGTTCAAATCTGTTATTTTCTGCTTTGGTTACAATATTAGCCCATTGAGGCATAAATAAAGGGACCCCATGTCCAAATTTGATTTCTTTTTAAAAAAAATTGTTCATCAACTTTGTGGACCGTTTCATTGTTGATACTTGTCCAAAGTAACTTTGTGGACCGTTTCGTAGTTAAAATCATATTTTTTTATCATCATACCTTTCAAAATGACATTCTTTTTATTTGGGTCGTCATACCCTTCAAAATGATATTTTATTAAATTTGGATAGTCATACCCTTTAAAATGACATCTTTTTAAATTTAGGTCGTCATACCTTTCAAAATGACATTTTAAAAAATTAATATGTTATCTCAAATAAAATGATGCCTTTTTAAAATTGGTTTGTCATGAAATTTAATATGACACTTTTTATTTTGTTATTCCATTTCAAATAGACTCTTTTTTTATTTATGATGTTATTAAGTTTGAATTGTTGCATTGGTTATTAGCTTGTTCATAAGGGACCATGCTTGCATAATTTATGTTGCATTTATGTTATATTTGTTACTAACATTGTTATTGCAGACTTTGTGATACAACATTCATATTAAGTTCAAGATTGGGTTGTCATCTCCCTTCAAATGGCACGTTAAGTTCAAGTTGGGTCGTCCACCTTTCAAAGAGACACGTTGGGTTGTCACCTCGTTCAAAGTGACAAGTTAAATTCAAATTGGGTCATCTGCCTTTCAAGAGACAGGTTGGGTCGTCATCTCCCTTCAATTGACATGTTATATTCAAATTGGGTCGTCCGCCTTTCAAAGAGACATGTTGGGTTGTCATCTCCCTTTAAGAGACATGTTATATTCAAATTGGTCGTCTACCTTTCAAAGAGACACGTTGGGTTGTCACATCGTTCAAAGTGACATGTTATATTCAAGTTGGGTTGTCACCTCCATTCAAGTGGCATGTTATATTCAAATGGGTCGTCCGCCTTTCAAAGAGACAGGTTGGTTTGTCACCTCGTTCAAAGTGACATGTTATATTCAAGTTGGGTAGTCACCTCCATTCAAGTGACATGTTATATTCAAGTTGGATCGTACGCCTTTCAAAGAGACATGTTGGTTTGTCACCTTGTTCAAAGTGACATGTTATATTCAAGTTGGGTCGTCCCCATTTTAAAGAGACATGTTGGGTTGTTACCTCGTTCAAAATGACATGTTATTTTAAAGTTGGGATGTCACCTCGTTCAAAGTGACGTGTTATATTCAAATTAGGTTGTCCATCTTTCAAAGAGACACGTTGGATCATCACATTCCTTCAAGTGACATATCAAGTTCAGGATTGGGTCGTCATCTCCCTTCAAGGGACACGTTAAGTTCAATTTGGGTCGTCCACCTTTCAAAGAGACATGTTGGGTATTCACCTCATTCAAAGTGACATGTTATATTCAAATGGGCTGTCCACCTTTCAAAAAGACATGTTGGGTTGTCACCTCCATTCAAGTGACATGTTATATTCAAATGGGTAGTCTGCCTTCCAAAGAGACACTTGGGTTGTCACCTCGTTCAAAGTGATATGTTATATTCAAGTTGGGTTGTCACCTCCATTCAAGTGACATTTTATATTCAAATGGGTAGTCTGCCTTCCAAAGAGACACGTTGGGTTGTCACCTCGTTCAAAGTGATATGTTATATTCAAGTTGGGTTGTCACCTCCATTCAAGTGACATTTTATATTCAAATGGGTCGTCCGCCTTTTAAGGAGACACGTTGGGTTGTCACCTCGTTCAAAGTGACATGTTATATTCAAGTTGGGTTGTCGCCTCCCTTCAAGTGACATGTTATATTCAAATTGGGTCGTCCTCCTTTCAAGGAGACACGTTGAGTTGTCACCTCGTTCAAAGTGACATGCTATATTCAATGTGGGTTGCCGTCTTTCAAAGAGACAAGTTGGGTTGTCACCTCGTTCAAAGTGACATGTTATATTCAAGTTGGGTTGTCACCTCCATTCAAGTGACATGTTATATTCAAATGGGTCGTCCGCCTTTCAAGGAGACACATTGGGTTGTCACCTTGTTCAAAGTGACATGTTATATTACAGTTGGGTTATCACCTCCTTTCAAATGACATGTTATATTCAAATTGGGTCATCTGCCTTTCAAGAGACACGTTTGGTTGTCACTTCCCTCTAAGTGGCATGTTAAGTTAAAGTTAGTTCGTCTGCCTTTCAAAAGACAAGTTAAGCCGTCACCTCGCTCAAAGTGACATGTTATTCACATTGTCCTCCTTTCAAAGAGGTACACTACATTCATTGTGCAATTTTGGAAGTAGCATCGAAGGTATGTGAATGTTGTTCAGTTTACAATCAATCCTTGCCTTTTGTTTATTATTTTTCCACTCATTGGGTCGTCCGCCTTTCAAGGAGACACGTTGAATTGTCACCTCGTTCAAAGTGACATGCTATATTCAACATGGGTTGCCGCCTTTCAAAGAGTCAAGTTGGGTTGTCACCTTGTTCAAAGTGACATGTTATATTCAAGTTGGGTTGTCACCTCCATTCAAGTGACATGTTATATTCAAATGGGTCGTCCGCCTTTCAAGGAGACACGTTGGGTTGTCACCTCGTTCAAAGTGACATGTTATATTAAAGTTGGGTTGTTACCTCCCTTCAAGTGACATTTTATATACAAATTGGGTCATCTGCCTTTCAAGAGACATGTTTGGTTGTCACTTCCCTCTAAGTGGCATGTTAACTTCAAGTTGGTTCGTCTGCCTTACAAAAGACAAGTTAAGCCGTCACCTCGCTCAAAGTGACACGTTATTCACATTGTCCTCCTTTCAAAGAGGTACACTACATTCATTGTGCAATTTTGAAAGTAGCATCGAAGGTCTGTGAATGTTGTTCAGTTTACAATAAATCCTTGCCTTTTGTTTATTATTTTTCAGCTCATTGGTGGATGTAGAGTATTGTTCAAAATCTCTACTAACGTCTCATATTGTTTTGTTCAAAGTTTATCAAACCAAATTTGGGCTCGTCAACTTTGTTTGACGAGGATCTCTTTCATCGATCCTAATCAAACAAAGGGGCAAGTTGTTGACACAAAATTTTGGTCTAATATTTTTAAGTTAATACTTTTAAGTATTTTATTTTGTTAAATAGTTCAAAATACATGTTTTGCAATTTTAATGCAATTTGTTGATAATTATTCTTATTTCTCAAAATTTTAGGATTTTTATCGGTTAATTTTAATTATATTCTTTTTTTCACAATCGGTTGAATATGCTCAAATATTTGTTCGGTTTGATTAATTCATTATTTTTTGTTGAATTGCATTTTTCATATGTCATTGGTTATATTCGTTACATTTTTTTATATTTATTTTATTCGTGACATTTGTTAATATTTATTTTGATATTTTGCACAGTCCAGATATTCATTCTGATATGGATAATATTTCAAATACAAATATTTTATTAACCGATGGTTTTGGCCCACGGTTTTAAGATAGTGGTATTATACTATTGGTAGTTTTCAATTCCCTATTTAAGGAATAGTTTTCTCATTAAGTTAAATGGGTGGTGGATAAGATTTTTATGGGTGTAATTTACAGATTTTTATATTCTTTAATTGTTCATTATTTTTCGGCAAGTCGCCGGAGTTCCACCGGAAGCCGGCAAGTCCAACACCCAAAACCCCATTCATTATTCTCCATTTTCCGGCGAAACCAATCACCACCACTAGACTGTTGCCTCATCTCTACTCCCTCACCAGATCAATGCCAAGCCATTCACCAGAAAACCACAAACACAGCCCCAAACCCTCGTTGTCCAGTTTCTCCTCTCACTCTCATCGTCCTCTCCAGCGAACTCACAACGCCGGAGAAGCCAACAACAACTCCTAACCCACACTCAAACACCACCAGAAAAACCCCAGACCCCATATTCGACTACCTACAACAAACCTCAAAACCTCGACCCTAAATCCACGATATAAACAGCGACCAAATCCCCATCCTATTTTTCTCATTGTTCTCTCCAATCAACAGCTCCGTCGAGGAGCTTCAAACTCCGATAAACCAGAGCAAAGCAGACTCAAGACGCCGTTATTCCCTTCCTCTCTCCCCTTTCACGATTTTTCCTTTATTTTGCAGGTATCCCGTCGTCGGGTGTGGCTCCACCTCCGGTGACGTAGTAACAATCAGATCTATCAAGCCACAACACTACGATGCCGATTTCGCCAAAACCACCATATTTAATGTTCTCCGGTAACCCATATATCGTTCATTCTATTGTAAGTTTTATTTTTATTTTTTGTTCCATGGTTGCAAAGTATTTGATTTTACTTTCAGATTGAGTAATTATTCATGTTGATCTTTTTTGGGTTTGTTAGCTTTATTATGTTATTATTTATTGGTAAGTCGTGTTGTATGAATTTGTGCAAAATTTGTTTAGTGATTCTTTCTTTTAGAATGTTCCAGCATCTTAAATTATATAAATATTTTGTGGTTGATTTTTTTTTATAAGTTTTTGTTACTGCTTTGTTTCATTTCTTCTTATTGTAGTTTTTTTTTTTTTAATTTCTTTATAGTTTGTTTATTTTATTATTATTGTTTGGGGGCTTATTTTGTATAATTTCATTGTCGTTGATTATCACTTTTTAAACTTATTTTCTTTTAATTACTTTAACATTTCCTTATTTTAGCTAAATTTTACATTACATTTTTAAATTTCTATTTGTTATTGGTATGTGTTATTGTATTGATTTTCATTATTTATGTCTTGTCATATGGTGGGTTGTTTTATTTTGTCATTAAATATGTGTATTTTGTTAATTGAACTAATTATTTGTTTTAGCTTATCGTTACGTATTCGTTATGGTCTGGTGTTTGGATTTTCTAGTTTTAGTTTAGCAATTTTCTTCTGTTCAAGTTCCGTTCAGCTTGTTATTTTATTGTTTGTTTCCTCTTAGCTTTCATCATTAGTCTTATTTAAATTGTATGTTAAAATTGGCCAATGAAAAAATTACCGTCGATTTCCAAGGTCTCCCATGTTAATAAGACGGATTTTTATTTTTAAGTTAGTATTTGATTTATTCATATTTATTCATTACTAACACTTTTACTAAGTGTCTTTACAGGTAACCGGAGGTTCTTCTTATTGAAGCTATTCGAATTAAGTTTGAATCATATTCTTTATTCATTATTTTGTATATATCGATGTTAGACAAACTTTAAGCCGTTTCTTATACTATTATTTTATTTTGTTACTTGTGTGTATTGCATGTTTATTATACTTGTATATTATTGTTATCTCCTCCTCAATTTGAAAAAAAAATGAATTCAGTCAAGACCTACAGTTGTGGATTTCGAAGGATGACTAACACATTCCCTTCGGAATAACTTGAACCCCTTACCTAGAATCTATTGATTTTGTAGATATTTTTTTTAAGTTAAGTAATTAATTGGTTTCCTAGTTTTCCTATAACTTAGGTGGTGACTCCCTTTAAATCCATTTTACCCTTTTACCCCCTTTTTTAAAATTCTTTCAACTCTTTTAAAATTGAGTCAATGGACGTTGCGCCCTTTCAAAGGATTTCAACAGATTAGTGACTCTACTGGGGACATACATGTTCTAACCATTGTGAGTTCATTTTTTCAAATTGAGGAGACTTTTCTTTTATTATATTATTCATTATATCTTGTATATTTTGTTGATTATTTGCATAATGTACTCATTATTTATTCTTTATTTGTTGTACATTGTCATTGCATTCATGACATAATTTTCGTCATTTGACATTATTTATTTCTTACTTAAAGAACGATTATGAGGGCCACAGTCGTTCGTTATCCATATTTTTTTATCGGGGTACCTTGATGTGAAGCCAAAAATACATATTTTTAATCATTATTCGCCTCATATTTATTATTTATATTTGTCTTTTTTTAGCATGAATTTTATGGATTGTGCTAAATAATGTATTTTATTTGTAGGAGTAAATTGGTGTAAAGTTGAAGAAGTTTGAAGCTAAAACAAATTAAATATGGAAGGTTGAAGAAGTAAATCAAGCAGACAGCTTAATGGATTAAACTTTATAAAATAATATATATGTTGGTTGAAGTAGAATTGGAATTGGAATTGGAAAATTCCACGTGGCAGTCATTGAAGGCATCTCCAACTATTGAAGGTGGCGGAAGTCTAAGCTGGTTATTGTTCACGCGTAAAACGTAGAGGAATCCTTTTAGGTTTTGGATTCCTAATTTAGTTTGGACTCAATTATTTTATTTAGGGTTTTCTACATCTATAAATAGTTCATAGAAATAATTATTGGAAAACCAATATAGAGTAAGGAGGAGGCAGAGGTGAAGAACAATTAGAGGATATCAAAGTATAAAGTTGTCAATACTTTTTAGGGTTCTTTTCTTCTTCTTGTTTCCTTATACATTAGTAGCTAAAGCTCTTGTTCTAGGGCTGTAGCTATGAATTATGTGTTGAATGTTTAAGGCTTTATGAATTGATTTTCGGTTGTCAATCCAAATTACTTCTATATTCTTGTTTTACTATTTTATGCTTGCGCACCATAGAATAAATTTAGTGTCTAATCTTAAAATCGAACGAGGAGAGGGTAGATAGACCAGAGAATATAGAGAGCTCGGTCCACCCATTTAATTGAGGTGATTAGTGTTCAGGAGTGACGCCCAGACGAACACCTTGCTTGGTTACGAAATAGGATGAAATATACATGATCGCCAGTTAATTTATTTATCCCCGCTCAACGATCTAGTTAGATAGCTAACTGGAGTAGGCGGCGAGAGGCGAACCACCCAGACCATACTATCAACCCTATAAACTAGTAACTTGACAACTAAAATTAGTTCTAAGCCAAGAATATAATACATGAGATCCAATACATGCTGCAGCCCTGAGATTTTCCAACTATTGTAAGTAATTATATTATTTTATTCCTGCATTCTTTTCTGTTGACACTCTTAAATAAATAATTAGACCAATATAATTTAGTAAAAATAGTTAATTGACAAGTCCCTTGGGAACGATAACTCGTTTCTTGAAGAATCTATATTACTTACGCGACCACGTACACTTGCAGAGCAACAAGTTTTTCGCGCCGCTGCCGGGGACTTTGAAATTAACTATTCTTCTAGGTTATACTATTTCTTCTTGTGAGGGCACTTGTTTCATGATGGATAGGTGATTTAATTAACTTTCTTTGAAGAGAGTAGGGGAGCAAGCTTAAATTTGATGAGTTCAAAGTCTTTTCTTGAGGTTAGGAGGTTAGAGGTTTGTTGTTTATTTGGATGTCTTGCTTAATGATTGAGAAGAGTACTTGATGTTTTGAAATTGGTATATGACCTAATTGTTTGTATTAACCAAGTGATGACATTCCTAGTATGATGAATTTGAGATGAGCTTTAATATTTGCTCGAGGACGAACAAAATATTAAGTTTGGGGCGAATGTAGGTGGCCACTGGATGGTCAACGGTTCCTATCTTCCCCACCCCAAGTAGTCGCTTGGGTCACCATCCCACTTTCAAATAAAGCCTACTCTTAACACCTAGCGATAGGACATTCATTATCTGAGTTCAATATTCATTCAAGTCACAATCTGTTGGAGCTACGTTTGACCCGATTCCTGCTTCAACGGGATACGTAGGCGCCACAATGGCTCGGTCATGTTTCCCGTAAGCTTTCCATTATTTCAAAATGGAAACTGGGGCAAAAAAAATTGAGGTCTTCAAAAAATTTACAAAGGAGACAGTTGCTACAAGATTGAATATCGGAGGTTGTCAAAGTTGTAATAGGGGCAAAAAATTTTAGGAATGCCCTCAAAAATTTCACCAAAGTTGTACTAAGACTCCAGATTTAGGAAACATCACTCCGATTTAGTTTGCACCTTTTGTATTAATTTTTTTTTAACATGATGTTGTATACATATCTTCAATTTTATTTTCTTACATTCCAGTTAAAAAAAAATTGTTTGACATTTTTAAAGTTGGGTTGTCCGCCCTTCAATGTGGTTCATTATTTTTTCATTTTTGTTATTTTTTCTTTAATGTATAAAAAAAATTATTATTGTTTGTTAAATTTTGGTGGTCCGCCCTTCAATGTGACTCATTGATTTCTTCATTCTTGTTAAGTTTTCTTTAAATAATAAAAAATATTTTTTGTTAAATTTGGTTGTCCGCCCTTCAACGTGACTCATTAAGTTTTCATTTCAGTTACTCTCTTTCAAAAATTAAAATAAAATTGTTTGGCATTTTTTAAGTTGGGTTGTCCGCCCTTCAATATGACTCATTTTTTTCCTTTTCTTTAATTAATAAAAAGTATTTTTTTGTTAAATTTGGGTGGTCCGCCCTTCAATATGACTCACTGATTTCTTCATTCTTGTTAAGTTTTCTTTAAACAATAAAAAAAAATTGTTAAATTTAGGTGGCCCGCCTTTCAATATGGCTCATTGGTTTTCATTCCCATTATTTTTCCTTTCAAAAATTCATTTGTTGTTCAAAATAAAGGTTTTATGCCATATCTAAACGAATTACGCAAACCTGATTCTCATCAATGAGACACGTAGGCAACCCTTCTAAGGTTCGATATTCTTTATTCAAAAGATATTTTATTTTTTATTCTTTTAATGTTTATATTTTTGAAATCATTTTTTGACTTGGTTGGTGCCAACACAGTTCAAGTGTGCATGTCAAAATAAATTGTACAATAGAGAAGATTGACTTCTTGTTAAACCAAAAATTCTTTTGGGACCTCCCATTCATACTTTTGTTACACTTGAAAATATTCTCTTGCATTCATTCAAGATTAGAACAAAGCCAGATTCATTGTTTCATTTGCATTGTGTGGTAAGCTTTTGAATTAAATTCAATTGTGTTGCATTGTTGATATAGAACTTGGCCTAAATGTTGTTGAGGTGAAATCTTGAGTAATGTTTGATTTGAGAAATGATTGTAGGCCTTTTTTACCCGTTTGAGCCTTTCAAAGCCTACCAAATGACATCAATCCTTAGTATATCCCCACTTTGAGCCTGAATCATATTCTTTGGATAACCACATCTTAACTTATACCCTTTCAAAGTGCTTATACGCACTTTCCCTCTTTTGGCCTGACTTTCTTGAGCGCACTGAAGACGTGCAAGTTACAAAAGAAGATTCAAAGTTCAAATTTGTCAAAGACAAAGGTTACAAAGTCCATGAAAGTCAAAAATACAAAAATATTCAAAGAAAGAAGAAAAAGTTTAAAATTCCCCACAAGTTCAAGCAAGCAAAATTTCAACAAAAGAAGAAGAACACTCCAATACAAGCATGGAAAAACTTCAAAAATGCTGAAAAGGGGAAAAACTCATAAAAGCAAAGTTTCAAAGAAGTAAAAAAAGTGCAAAGGTAGGGACAACAAAGAGGATCAAACGCTAAAAGCGTAACAAATGTTGAAAGCATCAATTTAGTGCAATGCTCAAGAAGGAAATAAGTCACTTTATCCCCAAATGATTATCTTACCCATCCCTAAGCCTACATTACAAGATACTAACAAGACCTACCACTTGAATCCATAGGAATTACCTAGAAATCAATCTAAGTTGAAAGAGAAAGAATTGTGAGAAAATTGTGTACATTACTATTGTTGGCACTAACCAAGTTAAAATATGTTTCATTGTTCATAAAATAAAAATGGGTTGAAACCCACTTTTAATATTTGTCCATACCAACTTTCTGGACCGTTTCATTGTTGACATTTGTCCAAACCAACTTTGTGGATTGTTTCATTGTTGATACTTGTCCAAAGCAACTTTGTGGACCGTTTCACAGTTAAAATCATATTTTTTTTATCGTCATACCTTTCAAAATGACATTCTTTTTATTTGGATCGCCATACCCTGCAAAATGATATTTTCTTAAATTTGGATAGGCATATCCTTTAAAATGACATCTTTTTAACTTTAGGTCGTCATACCTTTCAAAATGACATTTTTAAAAAATTAATTTGTTATATCAAATAAAATGATGTCTTTTTAAAATTAGTTTGTCATGTCGTTCAATATGACACTTTTTATTTTGTTATTCCATTTCAAATTGATATTTTTTTTTATTCGTGATGTTATTAAGTTTGAATTGTTGCATTGGTTATTAGCTTGTTCATAAGGGACCATACTTGCATAATTTATGTTGCATTTATGTTATATTTGTTACTAACATTGTTATTGCAGATTTAATGATACAACATTCATATTAAGTTCAAGATTGGGTTGTCATCTCCCTTCAAATGGCACGTTAAGTTCAAGTTAGGTCGTACGCCTTTCAAAGAAACACGTTAAATTCAAATTAGGTCGTCTGCCTTTCAATAGACATGTTGGGTCATCATCTCCCTTCAAATGACATGTTATACTCAAATTGGGTCGTCCGCCTTTCAAAGAGACATGTTGGGTTGTCATCTCCCGTCAACTGACTTGTTATATTCAAATAGGTCGTCTGCCTTTCAAAGAGACACGTTGGGTTGTCACATCGTTCAAAGTGACATGTTATATTCAAGTTGGGTTGTCACCTCCATTCAAGTGGCATGTTATATGCAAATGGGTCGTCCGCCTTTCAAAGAAGCACGTTGGTTTGTCACCTCGTTCAAAGTGACATGTTATATTCAAGTTGGGTAGTCACCTCCATTCAAGTGACATGTTATATTCAAGTTGGATCGTCCGCCTCTCAAAAAGACATGTTGGTTTGTCACCTTGTTCAAAGTGACACGTTATATTCAAGTTGGGTCGTCCGCCTTTCAAAGAGACATGTGGATTGTCACCTCGTTAAAAGTGACATGTTATTTTAACGTTGGATTGTCACCTCGTTCAAAGTGACGTGTTATATTCAAATTGGGTTGTCTGCATTTCAAAGAAACACGTTGGATCGTCACATTCCTTGAAATGACATATCAAGTTCAGGATTGGGTCGTTATATCCCTTCAAGTGACACGTTAAGTTCAAGTTGGGTCTTCCGCCTCTCAAAGAGACATGTTGGGTTGTCACCTCGTTCAAAGTGCAATGTTATATTCAAATGGGTCGTCCTCCTTTCAAAGAGACACGTTGGGTTGTCACCTCTATTCAAGTGACATGTTATATTCAAATGGGTAGTCCACCTTTCAAAGAGACATGTTGGGTTGTCACCTCGTTCAAAGTGACATGTTATATATAAGTTGGGTTGTCACCTTCATTCAAGTGACATGTTATATTTAAATGGGTCGTCCGCCTTTCAAGGAGACACGTTGGGTTGTCACCTCGTTCAAAGTGAAATGTTATATTCAATTTGGGTTGTCACCTCCCTTCAAGTGACATGTTATATTCAAATTGGGTCGTCCGCATTTCAAGGAGACACGTTGAGTTGTCACCTCGTTCAAAGTGACATGCTATATTCAACATGGGTTGCCGTTTTTCAAAGATATACGTTGGGTTGTCACCTCGTTCAAAGTGACATGTTATATTCAAGTTGAGTTGTCACCTCCATTCAAGTGACATGTTATATTCAAATGGGTCGTCCGCCTTTCAAGGAGACACGTTGGGTTGTCACCTCGTTCAAAGTGACATGTTATATTAAAGTTGGGTTGTTACCTCCCTTCAAGTGACATTTTATATACAAATTGGGTCGTCTGCCTATCAAGAGACACGTTTGGTTGTCACTTCCCTCTAAGTGGCATGTTAAGTTCAAGTTGGTTTGTCTACCTTTCAAAAGACAAATTAAGCCGTCACCTCGCTCAAAGTGACATGTTATTCACATCGTCCTCCTTTCAAAGAGGTACACTACATTCATTGGGAAATTTTGAAAGTAACATCGAAGGTATGTGAATGTTGTTCAGTTTACAATCAATCCTTGCCTTTTGTTTATTATTTTTCAGCCCATTGGTGGGTGTAGAGTATTGTTCAAAATCTCTACTAACGTCACATATTGTTTTGTTCAAAGTTTATCAAATCAAATTTGGGGTCGTCAACTTTGTTTGATGAGGATCTCTTTCATCGATCCTAATCAAACAAAGGGGTAAGTTGTTGACACCAAATTTTGGTCTGATATTTTTAAGTTAATACTTTTAAGTATTTTATTTTGTTAAATAGTTCAAAATACATGTTTTGCAATTTTAATGCAATTTGTTGATAATTATTCTTATTTCTCAAAAATTTAGGATTTTTATCGGTTAATTTTAATTATATTCTTTTTGTCACAATCGGTTGAATATGCTCAAATATTTGTTCGGTTTGATTAATTCATTATTTTTTGTTGAATTGCATTTTTTCTATGTCATTGGTTATATTCGTTACATTTTTTTATATTTATTTTATTCGTGACATTTGTTAATATTCATTTTGATATTTTGCACAGTCCAAAAATTCATTCTGATATGGATAATAATTCAAATACAAATATTGTATTAACCGATGGTTTTGGCCCACGATTTTAAGATAGTGGTATTGTACTATTGGTAGTTTTCAATTCCCTATTTAAAGAATAGTTTGCTCATTAAGTTAAAGGCGTGGTGGATAAGATTTTTATGGGTGTAATTTACAGATTTCTATATTCTTTAATTGTTCATTATTTTTCGGCAAGTCGCCGGAGTTCCACCGGAATCCGGCAAGTCCAACACCCAAAACCCCATTCATTATTCTTCATTTTCCGGCGAAACCAATCACCACCACCAGATCGTTGCCTCATCTCTTCACTCTCACCAGATCAATGCCAAGCCATTCACCAGAAAACCACAAACACAACCCCAAACCTCCGTTGTCCAGTTTCTCCTCTCACCCTCATCGTCCTCTCCAGCGAACTCACAACGCCGGAGAAGCCAACAACAACTCCTAACCCACACTCAAACACCACCAGAAAAACCCCAGACCCCATATCCGACTACCTACAACAAACCTCAAAACCCCGACCCTAAATCCACGATATAAACAGCGACCAAATTCCCATCCTATTTTTCTCATTGTTCTCTCCAATCAGCAGCTCCGTCGAGGAGCTTCAAACTCCGATAAACCAGAGCAAAGCAGACTCAAGACGCCGTTATTCCCTTCCCCTCTCCCCTTTCACGATTTTTCCTTTATTTTGCAGGTATCCCGTCGTCGGGTGTGGCTCCATCTTCGGTGACGTAGTAACAATCAGATCTATCAAGCCACAACACTACGATGCCGATTTCAGCCAAAACCACCAGATTCAAAGTTCTCCGATAACCCATATATCGTTCTTTCTCTTTTAAGTTTTTTTTTTTGCTCCATGGTTGCAAAGTAATTGATGTTCTTTTGGATTGAGTAATTATTTTTGTTGATCTTTTTTTGGGTTGGTTAGCCTTATTATGTTCTTATTTTGTTATTATTTATGGGTATGCTGTTTTGAATGAATTTGTTCAAAATTTGTTTAATGATTCTTTCTTTTAGAATGTTTCTAGCATCTTAAAATTATATAAATATTTTGTGATTGATTATTTTTTTATAAGTTTCTGTTACTGCTTTGTTTCATTTCTTCTTATTGTTGTTTATTTTGTTTAATTTCTTAATAGTTTTTTTATTTGATTATTGTTGTTTGGGGGCTTATTTTGTATAATTTCATTGTTTTTGATTATCACTTCTTAAACTTATTTTCTTTTAATTACTTTAACATTTCCTTATTTTAGCTAAATTTTACATTACATTTTTAAATTTCTATTTGTTATTGGGATGTGTTATTGTATTGGTTTTCATTATTTATGTCTTGTCATATGGTGGGTTGTTTTATTTTGTCATTAAATATGTGTATTTTGTTAATTGAATTAATTATTCATTTTAGCTTATCGTTACATATTCGTTAAGGTCTGGTATTTGGATTTTCTAGTTTTAGTTTAGCAATTTTCTTCTATTCAAGTTTCGTTCAGCTTGTTATTTTATTGTTTGTTTCCACTTAGCTTTCATCATTAGTCTTATTTAAATTGTATGTTAAAATTGACCGATGAAGAAATTACTGTCTATTTCCAAGGTCTCCCATGTTAATAAGACGGATTTTTATTTTATGTTAGTATTTGATTTATTCATATTTATTCATTACTAACACCTTTACTAAGTGTCTTTACAGGTACCCCGAGTTGCTTCTCATTGAAGCTATTCGAATTAAGTTAGAATCATATTTTTTATTCATTATTTTGTATATATTGATGTTAGGCAAACTTTAGGCCGCTTCTTATACTATTGTTTTATTTTGTTACTTGTGTATATTGCATGTTTATTATACTTGTATATTATTGTTATCTCCTCCTCAATTTGAAAAAAAAAAAATCAGTCGGGACCCACATTTGTGGATGTCGAAGTATGTCTTACATCTTCCCTTCGGAATAACTTGAACCCCTTACGTAGAATATATTGGTTTCATAGACATTTGTTTT
Source organism: Solanum piurae (assembly GCA_029582685.1). Classification (NCBI taxonomy): domain Eukaryota; kingdom Viridiplantae; phylum Streptophyta; class Magnoliopsida; order Solanales; family Solanaceae; genus Solanum; species Solanum piurae. Next base: position 11,603 of record JAJOOO010008593.1, on the reverse strand, counting down.
AAGTTAAGTAATTAATTGATTTCCTAGTTTTCCTAAAAATTAGGTGGCGACTCCCATTTACCATTTTACCCCCGTTTTAAAATTCTTTCAACTCTTTTAAAATTGAGTCATCGCGACGTTGCTCCCTTTCAAAGGATGTCAACACAAGGTACACGTGGTTTCGTACTCATACTACACTTGTTGTACTCTATTGTGGTGCATATTGTATTTCAAATTTGAGCTCATTTCTTGGAGCTTGAGTCTGAGTTTGGATTATCTTGGAGTTGTGGTTAGCTTCTTGGATATTCTACGGCCCATACCTTCACCTATCGCTATTTCTTTAGGTTGTGTTGGTATTCTAATAGTATATTTCTTATGTATAGACTTGTTAAATAGTTAGAGACTTGTATTGACTTTTAGAAGCTCTTGTACTTATGACACTAAGTATTGGATTGTAGTTTAGTTTTCCGCAGTTAATACTTATGAAAGACTTAGTTGTTGGGATATTTTACTTGTCGCTTATATTTCTCATTTTTATATTAAATCAGATTGGTTAAAGTGTTGGGTTGACTTACCTATCAGTTGGGAACATATGTGTCATCACGGCTTGTAATTTTGGGTCATGACAAATTGGTATTAGAGCCCTAGGTTCATCGATCTCACGAGTACAAGAGCTGAGTCTAGTAGAGTCCTGCGAATCAGTGTGGAGACGCCCGTTACTCATTTTCGGGAGGCTATAGGACTTATGAAACTTTTATTCTTTCATTCGTTATCGTGCGCATGTGATTTGATTCATGGTCAAAAAAATTTTGTTCCAGACTCTCATCAATGGTGAGGAGACATTTTCAAATTTGGCCTCAGTGGTAGGGGATGACATTATTAGGTATAGTAAAAATGTTGTGTGGTTTGCAAATAACTTGGTAATGAGCATTGTGATTTTAAAGAATGAAATTGATGAGGTTGGAAATAGTAAAAATAGTTTGCTCGAGGTGTGATTTAGACAAGGATACTTGAACTTCATTTGAATTTATTAGAATAATTTTATGACCCGTGTTTACGATAAGTGAATAATTCAGTAATGAAATGGTATAATAATGATTTCTTGGAGAGAAATGTAAGATTAGAAAGATCAATTGATCAAATAAGAGGATAGTGATTATGATAAGGCTATGAGGAGAAGTTGAGTTAGGACAAAGACTTAAAATATGATCACTTCTAATGATGTTTGAGAGGTTAAGACTTGTTATAAGATTTGTATGGCGGGCTTCCTTTTTATCCTTTGGAGTGATGGTATACTGAAGATAATTTGAATAGTTCAAGTTGTACGAAACAATGGCTACGTTGGTATTCATTTGATGAGTGTCAAGAGGTATGTAAAGTCTAATACATCAAGTAAGTATGACGGGCTAAATTGGATATAAGTCAACAATGACATTTAATGTGGCATGTTAATGATAGATACTGATAAACTTATGTTGTGAGGAGCCTTACAGATATTGAATTGAGGATCAATAATATAATTGATACTAAGAGGATAGAAGGATTCTTTAGTTAAGGATTTTTGAAGGGATACTTGTATGAAGCTATATGAGGACATTAGTAGAGACTTGTGCATAATAGTTGTGAATCACTCTACATATCATAGACCAATACAATGATGGTTGCAAATATTACATTAGTAAACAACTAACTATATTGAGGTAATTAAAGTTGTTCAAAGTATCATTCACTATGCTCTCGATTGACTATAGTCTTATTTAGTATGTGGATCTATTTCATTTTACGTAAGTACGTACCTTATTTTGAATTTGAATATGCTTTGTGACTCTTCTATTATGTCTGTACATATTCCTACATCTCTAGACGGTTTTTAGTGGTAGATAGATTACATTGATCTTATGTTATTGACTTGGTAGTACATGAGACGTGGACAGGCCTTGTTCTTTTGAATATGAATTGAATGTAATAATCTCAAATTTGTCTCTCTATCATACATTTTCATACTATTAGGCCAAGGTAATAACCTCAAATTTGTCGAGTATTCCTAATATGAGGTGGTAGAAAACTCTCAGTACTTATCCGAGAAGGATATATTCAATTGTGAAGTCTCAACAAGTAAAAAGATAAAGTGATGCATCACCTATTAGAATTATGTATGTGATAGGAGTGTCGGTAATTCTCCTTTAGAATCGGTTCCAGTGATAATAAAAAAGTTCTTGGAAATGATTCAACTGATCGTGATATTGAATTTAGAATTGGCGTAGAGTTGGACATTTGGCCTATTTCTATCGTTTCTTATGGGAATGTTCCAATGGACTTAAAATAACAGTAACAAGACTTGTTGAGTTAGAGATTTATTAGATCAAGTATATATTTATGGGTTCTTTCTATTGTACTTGGATTCCTTTATTATTATCTTTATTGATGATATATTGATATACTCACATAGTAGGGAGGATCACGAACGTCATTTGAGGATTGTTATTTAAAAGCTAAAGAAGATTAAGCTTTATGCACATTTTTAAAGTGTGAGTTTTGATTAGTTTGGCGACATATTTGGATTATGTAGTGTTCAAGAAAGGTATTATGGTGGATCTCGAGGAGATTGAGGCAGTTCATAATTGGGACAAATGTGTTTCCATTACCGAGATTAAGAGTTTCTTAGGTGTCTCATATTATTATTGATAATTGTGGAGGGGTACTCATCTATTGCATCCATATTGACTAGGTGATCCAAAAGAATGTGGTTTCTCAGTGGTTTGATGACTGTAAGGTGAGTTTTCAAAAGATCAAGATTTTATTGACTACTACTTTGATTTTGACTTTACCTATGTAGGGAGAGAATTTCACCGTATATTGTGATATTTCTTGATTTGATATTGGTTGGATATTGATGTAGAAAGGGAAGTGATAGCTTATGCTTCGAGGCACTTGAAAGTTCACGAGAAGAAGTATCATACTCATAGCTTGAACTTGGAAGTCGTGGTGTTGCATTAAAGTTTTGGAAACATTATCTTTATGGTGTGCATTATGAGGTGTTTCCGTATATATTCAATAAGAGGAATCTAAATTTGAGACAAAAGATATGGTTAGAGTCTCTCAAGGTCTATGGAATGACTATTGTTTATCTTTTTGGCAAGACGAATGTGATAGTAGATGCCTTGAGTTGAAAGGTTGCGAGTAAGAATAGTCTACTTTTGTTATATGTGGGAGAGCGCCCATTGGCTATGGATGTACAGTCCTTGGCAGATAACTTTGTGAAACTCGATAGAGTTTTGACCTACATGGTGGTGAGATAGTCCTTAATGGAGCATATTCAGACTTAACAATTGATGATGCGCGGTGACTTGTGTAAGATTTGAGACAATGTGTTACAAGGAGAAGTCAAAGAGGAAATTCTGGATGGCAGGGGAGTTTTGAGGATAAGTGGTCACATATGTATATCTCGGGCATGTGATTTGATCATGATATCATACAAGAGGCCCATAATTTGAGGTATTTTACTCATTTAAGATACTAATATATACCGTGACTTAAAGAAATATTATTAGTGGTGTGTATTATAAAGGACATAGTTGAATTTGTATCTCGTGTTTGAATTGTTATCAAGTTAAGTATGAACATCAAAAGCTTGGAGGTGTGACTCAAAGAATGCCCATACCAAAGTTAAAGTAGGAGCGTATTTTTGGACTTTGTGGTAAGATTTCCATAGGCCTTAGGTAAGTTTGATGATATATGTGCCATGGTGGACCGATTGACTAGGTGTGTGTACTTCGTACCAGTTCAAACTTCTTATAATTCAAAGAAGTTGGCCAAGATCTACATTTAGGAGATAGCTTACTTGTATGGGATACCCATTTCTATTATATCATCGAGGTACAAAATTTACCTCTCATTTATATAGATCGATGCAGAAAGAGTTGGGTACTAAGGTGTATCTTAGCACAACCTCTCATCCTCGGACCAATGGTTAGTATGAGCAGACTATTCAAGTCCTTGAGAATATGTTTCGAGCTTATGTGATTGCCTTTGGTGATAATTGGGAGCAATTTGTATCTTTAGCAGAGATTCCATACCACATCAGTTACTATTCGAGTAGTGCGATGGCACCATTTGAGGCGTTGTATGATAGAAGATATAAATTTTCAATTAATTGGTTTGTTGCATTTGATGTTAGGTCGTGGGGCACAAATTCTTTGAGGGAGTTCTTGGATAAGATCAAGTTGATTCAAAACAGCTTTTGTCGGCTCAGAGTAGGTAAAAGAGTTGTGCAGATCGAAAGGTTCCTGATTTGGAGTTCATGGTCGGAAAGCGGATTCTACTAAAGGGTTCACCTATGAAGGGTGTGATGAGATTTGAAAAGAAGGGCATATTGACCCGAGGTATATTGGTCCTTAGAGATTGTTTAGTGTATTATCGAGGTGACTTACAAGTTGGCTTTGCCGCATGGTTTGTCAGGTGTTAACCCCCTATTTCATATTCTGATGTTGAAAAAGTATCATCAGGATGGTTCTTATATGATTAAATCGAATTTAGTGTTACTTGTTAGAATTTGACTTTTGAGGACTAGAATGTAACCATCTTAGATAGGTGAATTCGAAAGTTGAGGTCGAAAGAAGTTATTCCAATAAAGGTTCAATGAAAACATTGTCTGATTGAAGGAACTACTTGGAATATTGATTCAGACATACCATAGTAGATATCTCACTGTTTTTGAGTGTTTAAGAACTTTCTATTCTTTTACCGTTCGAGGACGAACGTTTGTTTTAGTGGTAGATGATGTAACGACCCGCTAGGTCGTTTTGAACTCTAGACCTCTTTCTATCATAAAAGACTCTTCCCATAAAATATTCAACAGAAATTTTGAATGTATTCGTTTAACTATGATTATTTAATGGATAGTTATTTTTTAATAATTAATTTAATTGATGGTAAATGAGTCAAGTCCGTAATTTAGTTAATATCTTATTCTATTGGATACATGTGTGGAAATAAGTTAGTAGTTAATATTTTTAGATCATAATTTAAGAAGAAAAACAAATAGCCTCTCGAAGAGGGCTTTGGCGACATCAAGTTGCATCAGGTAACTATATCTAAATCATTGTATTTCATATAGGGGTAGAGATTATATAATTATTATTATGTTGGGTTACGAAAGTGAAAGAAGAAAATTGAGTTGTAAGTTGAATAATGTTGCAGCGTTTTGGATTTGGAAAATAAAAAATAAAATAAAATTTTGTTGGTTAATGATGAATAGAGATTAGCTATTCAATGTACTATTTTCCTTTGTTTTGTTTGAACTTTTCTCCCATTAAGGCATTAATAAAAAGGACTTCAAGTCCAAAATTAATTATTATTTTTAAAAAAAACAGAGATTGGCTAGATCAATTATGGGCTAACGATTTTTACAAAGAAGGAGGTGATGATTGGATGATCATTATGGGCTAATCACTAAGGGTGATGATGATATAGAAAGTTAGTAATTTGTAAGGCAACTTTCTGTAGAAGGACGTTCATTATTTAGGAGCTGATATTTGTGCTTAAGTTTTAGTTGAGTAACTTGCTTCGGTTTCTGATTTTTTTTTAATTGTCACATTATGATTCAAGTTTTGATATATTGGTATATATAATTAAATATTTGGTTTATGATATTTAAAGAAATTGAGACTTAACCTTAGGTGTTAAATTTAGGAATATAAGATTTGACATATTAGTTGGCACCAAGTTTTATTAATTAAATTATAGATTATGATGAATTTTGGGTCTAGGCTAGACATATAGTGTGTCTACATATTTGCTTACTTACGAATAATGCATATTTGATAGATTGGGAACACTCGAAGCTTTGTGAAAGGGAAATGCAAGATCTTGAGGATTCTTGACACGTGTTCAGCATTCACGGTATGTTAAGACTTTCTAAACTTCATTGAGGGACGATTTCTAATCAAAGATTAAAAATGGAATAGATAATGGGTAAGGGCGAAAGATGGGGGTCTCGTACCAATGGTGTGACATGAATTGATACTAGTACTGGTGTTATTAAAGGAAAAACTTATTACTATAATATGATAGATTGTAATTTGAGAATGTCAAAGCATATGGGCATTAGCTATTGTATTAAGTAACTTGATATCTTTTGTGTGGTTGTGTTTCTTTATTGAATCTGTATGTTTGTGATAATTGAGGTGATTATATGTCATAGCGACATTTGATTTATTGAAATATTTTATCATCCCCTTTTATTGATATCATATTGTGCACATGCATTGACATGAGATTGAGTGTGAGTAAAGGTCTAACACGTGGAGATCGTTCGTGTTGAGATCGAGTTATGATTATAATTTAGGTACGTGGAGATTGGTTCGTGTGAGTGATAGATTTTGATTGTAAGTTGGGTACGTGGAGATCGTTCGTGCTGGGGATTGTTTGATTTTATGATAGTGCGTTGAGATCGTCCGCATAGACATGTGGAGATCGTCTGTGTCGGTATATGGACCTCGTGAGTCCCTCATGGGTCATGAACTCTCAATGTATTTCCGAGGAGTATCATGTATATACGGTTGAGAGAGTATTGGCATTTAAGGCAAACCATTTCATGGTGTCACATTGCATTGTATTGCATCTCATTATATCTTTCATTTTTGTTTGAGTATGTGTTTTATTGATGTTGAACATTACTTGACATTGATTATCCCTATTTGATGAAAATTTGGTTGATAGGTATAAGGTGGACTTGTAAAATTAAAGAATTATCTTCTTATATACTCCTGGCACTACTTCTTCTTTGTCGGTCTATGAGATATACTGGGTACACGTCGTTTCGTACTCATACTACACTTGCTGCACTCTTTTGTGGTGCAGATTGTATTTCGAATTTGAGCGCATTTCTTGGATCTTGAGTCTGAGTTTGGATTACCTTGGAGTTGTGGTGAGCTGCTTGGATATTCTGCGGCTCATACCTTCATCTATCGCTATTTCTTTAGGTTGTGTTGGTATTCTAATAGGATATTTATGTTGGGTTTTGCAAGGTGTGAATGGGAAATAAAAAAGAGAAAATGGAAAGTGGAAGAACCAATGAAAGTGGGGGAACCAATTTTGGAGGGAAAATGAAAAGTCATTGCAAAGTGCAAACGAAAAGTCATTTTTACCATATTGGTAGAAGAAAGGAAATTGTTGTCCTTATATTAGGAAACACTTTCTTTAGTTCTTAAAGGGTTAAGAAGAAGGTGCCTCCTCGCGCCGTCGTCGTTCGACCTCGGCTTCGGAGATTTGGATTTGGATTTGACAAATGATGTGATTGATTGATAATATTTTTGGACAAAATTTATTTAATCAATCTTGTTAATTCATTTCTTTTCTCTTATAAATTAATTCAGAATGTTAGTTAAATAACAAAATTAATTTGGCGCAACGGAATTTATTTGAAATTCACGTGCAACGGTAATAACGTTCTTAAGGGACCTGTTCCTTCCGAAAAGTCGTTATTTTTCCCAAAAGACACAACGTTCTGGAAAAAACAGGTCTGAACAGACGCGTTCCTTGCTGTAAATGGCTATAAATAGAGATGTTTTTTCCGTTTTTCAACACTGAATTTTTTTTCCTCTCTGCATACATTTTCTTACATAAACAAAATTGTCGATCGATTGAGTCTGTGTGTGCTCTTGTTGATGTTCTGGCGTTCACTGAAGTTATTGAAGTTTGAGGTACCGCTACTTCTTTAACAGGTTAATCCGTTTTATCTTGGGAGGAATTAATCTGCAACCTTGAGTACAGTAAGGGGATTAAATTTCTTAAGGAAACACATTGATTTTTGTGGACTCGGATTAAAAATCATTTTGTCTATTTCATCTTTTTCTGTTTCTGCATTTTTTACTAACCTGAATACAGGAGATAACAATTTCTTATGTATAGACTTGTTAAATAGTTAGAGACTTGTATTGACTTTTAGAAGCTCTTGTACTTATGACACTAATTCTTGGGTTGTAGTTTAGTTTTCCGCAGTTAATACTTATGAAAGACTTAGGTGTTGGGATATTTTACTTGTCGCTTATATTTCTCATTTTTATATTAAATCAGATTGGTAAAAGTGTTGGGTTGTCTTACCTATCGATTGGGAACATAGGTGCCATCACGGCTTGTAATTTTGGGTCGTCACATGATCATGAGTATATATTTCACTTTAATACTACTCTATTTTATATTTTCAACCTCACTCAAAATTTAAGGATATGTATGCTATTTACATAATAATTATTCTTGCTACAAGTTACAAGTTAAATAACGATATGGATACCAGAGTTATATACCAAACGCCTTCTAAATGTAAAGTTTTTGTACCAATTTTTTATTTATTGGGTAAGGGTTAAAGTTTGTGAGAAAGAACAACGCATTCATGTTGTACTTTCTTTAGTAGCACAATATTCAATGTCAAAAACTACATTCAATCAATCTTTGAGAAGGAAGAACATTGTTACTTTAAAATTTTAAAATTTTGATTTGTTCATTTGTTTGAGATGCATGTAGAGACTATGTTTATCATACAAACAATACTAGAGCCTTAGAAAAATAGAATGAATAAAGATCTCCTTATTATACTACATAAGTATACTAAATAACCTCTATATAACAATAGTTTTATTTTTCACCAACATAGCAATAGATTTTTTTCAAAAACATAAAAAAAATATTTTTTTAAAAAAAATAAAAACGAAAATGGAAGAGTCTTACTGACCCACTATTTTCTCAATTCCTTAATTATCTCCTTCCCCTACACGGAGTATATTGTTTTGGTTTATTTAATATGTTTTCTAGAGTCATTATTTAATGGTATTTGACATTTTAAATATTATTCGTGAATGGTTTAAAATGTTCAAACAATTGTTACTGTGGTAGTGGAACTTGTATTGTATGGTTAGGTTTTAAATTGATCTGTAGATTTTTTGTGGTGGTACTATTAATTGGTATATGCTTTTGTAAACATTTATAATTAGACTAGTAAATATTTTTGGTGGCCGATGTGGTACAAATAGTAGTGACTCTTGTGGTACTAATAATGGTGATATATTTGGATTTAAATTAATCTGTAAAAGTACATGATAACATTTAGTAGACAAGATTCCATACCAACTAAAGCGTTCTTATATAAATAATAAAATAGTATTTGAAACCAGATTATAAACAACTAGACATCAAAATGTGAATTTATTTTTTTAACGAAATTAATGAAAATTTTAAATTAATTGTATTATGAAATTGGTTATTAGAAATTGCAATATATGTGAATAACCTATATGGGTAAGAAATTTTTTACTACATACTTGATACAAATATGGTGTAGTTTTATATAGTGTTGTAACTGAGAAGCATTATTGTTAAAATGTTGGTTTTGATTGTGGTATAAAATTACGTTTTAGATATAAAAAAGTTTTGTGGCAATTTCAACAGATTCGTATGTAAAATGGTATATATTGAGGTGTATTGTTGGATTAAAATATGGTGTAATCCTCTTTCTAAATTGGTAGTATGAACACCAATTTTATACCACAATTATATCACATAATGTACCATAATTGTATACCATCACAAACACCAATATTTTTATCAAATATTACCTTTCAATTCCAACACTAGAATGAACAACATTACATTTTGAGAAATATTAATTTCCAGACTTTCAAGAAGAACTAAAAATTAGGCTTAATGAAACACAAAGATAAAATATCATTAAATAATTAAGTTTTATCCAACTGTATAACAAAAAAAATTCTCAAAATAAAATAAATTGATGGTAGGAACTGTTCTAAAATGAATTTCTTTCATACAATCACTATCATACGAATACTCCTTCAAATCAACGGTTGAAAAATCTTTTTCCTTACCCTTCGCTTTTGACAAATTAGGGGTAACATAGATAAACCACTATCCGTGGCAAGATTTTCTCTTCCATATTCACTCACGGGAAATGAAGTGGATGCATTCAACTCGAAATTTGATCTCGAACACACGTCAGAATTGTTAATAGTTGTTATTCGACCGTCAATACCTAGGGTTCTTTCTAGAAATCAAATCTATAAGACTTTTCCTATTCATGATCGTACACATCAAAGAAAACACGCAATTGTATTTCAAATTATAAATGATTTTGAAAAACAATATTAAAAAGAAGAACCAAAATTCGTGATAAGAAAAGATGAATATATAAACCAAGAAACTAACAATGGTATAAGTGAGAATAAAAACATCTTTTTTTAATTTGTGATTTCATGAATAAGAAATTAAGAGAGAGAGAAAAGAGAGAAATTAAAACATCTTTTTTTTCAAAAAAAAAAACGTATCAGATTGTGATTGGGAATTCAAAAATAAAAAAGATATTACCAATCCCAAAAAATCAGCCCATTATCCCAAAAAATTAGCAAATAAAACGGTATCCCACATTCAAAAAAAGGTGAATTTATCATGTTGTTATGTTTGTAATTAAAAAACTAATTTTGTAATTAAAAAGAAGTATATACATATATTGTTAATTAAGGTGTTAAATAGTATACTCTTATAATTTTCTCTTAAAATTTTTCTTTTGTCGGATAAATATATATAGTGTCAAATTTGATTTTAAAGAAGGCCGATTCAGAAAGTCACCTGGTAATTGAAATTGGTGTAATTACTACAAGTAATTACCAACCTAGTTATTTCACAATCTAGTAATTACACTGACATGTTTATTTGTCATAATGTAATTACAATTGTACTATTTGGTTGCACAAGTGCAATCATAAGGTTATATTAAAATTTTAAAATAAAAGTTAATTATCTAAAAATAATAAAAAATTATTAGACAAATAAGGGCCTTTAGAAATTATATTAAATTAAATATTTAGGATATATATTGTCTGTTGAAATTATATTAATTAATGAACATATGTTCTTAATTAATATTATTAAAAATAATTGATTTTTATTTTTCAAATTAGTATATTTTAATTAAATCAATTATAAAAGCACAAGATTTATATGAACATCATGATATGCATGTTTGACAAAAATATTAATATTATAAATATAGTGTCATAAAATTATTAAAATATTTGACAAAAAGATAATCTATCAAGTCTAACTAAAAATTAAATGACTTGCAATATGAAATATTAAGTAAATACTACTAAAACAAATGAAACCAAAAATATATTATAAGTTCTAAATTCAAAAGAATTTTTTTTTAACATAATGCTCTTATGTCAAATTTCAACATAATGTATATAAATATGATTTAAAAGAAAAGAAAAATGAAAGTGTCACGACCCAAAAATGGACGTGATGGCACTCGTCTTAACCCACCAAGACAAGTCAGCCTAAAACTCAACCATTTCAATAAAATGCGGAAATTTTTATAATAAACTCAAAAATACCCCCAAAATCTGGTTGTCACGTGTACAAGCCTCTAAAGTATTACAATTGAATCAAAAGAAAAATACAAGTCTCATATGACATTGTTTCTAGAGTCGAACAAAATCATAAACAGGAGTAAGAAGGTCTGCTGAGTTGACAAACAACTACCTCACAAATCTCCAAGAAGCCTTAGAAAAGAAGAGAATATATCACAAAGGTCCGGGCTAGTAACCTACAAAAAA
>JAJOOO010008592.1:0-36174 GCA_029582685.1 Solanum piurae | reverse complement strand
TCTTTAGTTCTTGAATTACACATGCTAGGTCAGATATTTCAGTTATTCAGTTATACATGCCTCAGTTTATGAATGCATCATTATCATATTAATTGTTGCATTCTCAGTTTTGCATGTTCAGTTTTGAGCTATCCAGTATTACAGACATTCAGTCATAATTTGTTAATCACTTAAATCTATTGGGAGTAGCATAATACCGAGTTGGACTAGGGTTCAGCATACCCAAATAGCCCCAGAACTACTAGCCACGTAGGTTGTAAGTCCCCTTTATGGGCATCATTTCAGTGATCATGCCAACATGCCTCTATACCTCTGGCAGGGTATATTGGGTCCTCTCGATATGGCGTATACAACGGACTCCACATTTAGCTCATGTGGTTTTATTATCGGTTATTTGTAGCTCCCATAGTTCACTCAGATTCTATTGCATTGACCATTTATCAGTATATCCAGTATTTAGTTTCAGCATGTTATAAATTGGTCACTGCATTCAGTTATCCCAGCATTCAGTATCTATATCATGTTCATATTATGTGATTGCTTATTTGCTTTGTTCAGTTATATGTTATTTCAGCTGTATTCTATCCTGCATGCTCAGTACCTTTCAAGTACTGATGCATACTTGCGCTACATCTTCTCGTGATGTAGGTTCAGGTTCTCAGCATCCAGATCACGCTTAGATCGATTCCTGATCTCCAGTTCAACAGAATCAGTGGTGAGTCCTCGTTCTCCGAGGACGATAGTCATGAGTTTCTTTTCAATATTTTTAGTCCTTTAGTTTCAGTTTTACTAGACTTAGCTGGGGCCTGTCCTAGTATTTCTAGTCAGTTAGAGGCTATTTTCATACATAGTTAGATTCAGCTTAGTATTGAGTTAATATCTCCTTTGTATTAAACTCATAAATTTTCATTTATCTCAGTTATAGTATATGGGTATACCCCATCTTTTCATTTTATTTATACTTATAGCTTCCGCATCAATTTATTATCTTTAGTATGCTCATGATCATGCCAGCAGGGTTAGCTTGGGATCACTTGTGGTCCTAGGTCCCGTGTCTGCGTCTTGGGGGTAGTCTCGGAGAGTGACAGATACTCCCCAAGATTTGGTCTTTAAGCAAACTCATTTGGTAGATCATCTTGGCTATGTTTTCATCCCGTTCTTGATTCTTCTCCACTTTCTCTTTTGTCATCCCAAAATTCAATGCAGACACCTGATATTCTATAGTGTACTACGCACTATTGATTTTTGTCATTTCATCAAGGAGAGTGGAGGCTATAGTGAAAGGTTGTTGCATGATTCCCCCTCTAACAAGCTGATCGACTGATTCTTTGTTGACTGAATCGAGGCTCTGGTAGAAGTATTGTAATAGCACGTTGTCCAGGAGTCCATGGGTCTGACATTTGAGCAACAATTTCTGGAATCTCACCCATGTTTCATGAATTGGTTCTCCATCAACTCGCTTAAAATTTTGGATGTGGTCCCTCAGCTTCACCATCTTTGATGGAGGGAAAAACTTCACATAAAATGCTTTGGTTAATTCTCCCCATGATGTGATTGATCCTCTTGGTAGCTCGGATAGCCACTTTATTGCTTCCCCTTGTATAGAGAAGGGAAACAACCGAAGTCTAACCGACTCTTGAGTAATGTTCTCCAAAGTAAATGGCCCACAAGTCTCCACAGAATTCTGGATGTGCTCGTGTGGGTCTTCTTGTTCTAGCCCTCCGAATAGTCCCTTCATTTGAATAAGTTGTAGCATGGTGCTAGTGACATGGAACACTGTATTTCCTACTATCATAGGAATTCAAATAGTACCAATGGTACCCAGATAAACTTCATGTACATCAGGAAAATTCCTGACGTCATCTCGGTGCCTAAGAAGGCTGATGTTACTCCCGTTAATACTTATGTTGCTACATGTTCAAAGGCAATAAACAACAACAAACAGTAAATGGGTTCAACTATAACGCAATAAAATCACAAACCAACTTCAATAAGAGAATTCAATAGCACCACTCCCCAGCAGAGCACCATTTTTGATAAACTCTCAACTACACCTCATCTAATACTAGGTGTAGGCGATCATAATCTAGTATATAGCCCAAAAAAGAGTTGGGGTCGAACCCACAGGGAGCGACACAGTACACAATTCAATTAAGAAGTAAAAATTAGTGGTTTAGTTGGTTATAGAAGTAGACATTGTCGAAATCAAACAAACTAAGTTAATGGTTTGACAACGAATGTCTGATGGGGGGGTTTAAAAGTGTCAACTAATAACTACGATAATCACAAAAACAAGGGAGATAGTCATAGATAAAAGTTCTTGGGGATGTGATCGATTATAGGATAATTTCGCTATATGGGTAAATGTAGACTACTAACAATTGCTAAATCTCAGTGGGTAGGCTACACTACTGATGCAATAGCTTTATCTCGAACAACTACTACGATTCAAGCGAGTTCTCTCGAACCTCGACAAGCATGCTAATATGACCAGACCAATACCTCAATTTACCCACTCTCTCGAGCTAGATACATAGGATTGAGTGAAGATTCACTCTGTCGAGTTGAACCCATAACCACTCAAAGCCTACAAACGCCAATTTACAACCTTAGCTCTACACCTCTCTCTCAAGCAAACATAGAACACTAGATTAGAATTGCAATTTTCACTACAATTCATGAATTAAATCTTAGCTATAAATTAGACCCACTTTAAAACAACATATAAATTAGTAAACGACAATACCTACAAGCTAATTAGACAAATAATCATATGATCACACCCTAAGAATTGGGGTTTTAGCTACACATCATAAAAAGGAAGAACTCAATACCAATTACCTTCTCCATAATCTGGGTATTAAAATCCAAATCTTTACAATTATCCAAAATGATCAAAATCGAGAACCTCAGTCTAAATCTATTTGAAAACTCTTCAAAAACCTCACACACTCCTAAAAAAAATGCCTCAATTAAAAGATATGAGTTTTATAGTGATATGATCCCAATACTCTGTTTTAAAATCAATTTATACTCTTTCAGAATTTGGCATTTAGGGTCAATCGGTCAGATAAGTCGCATGTCGCTAGACATGTCAGCGATTCATCGATTGCCTCTATCCATTGCCTTATTAGCTCGTGTTTTCACCACTTTTACTGTAACTTTAGGCGATCTAAGTTAGGGTCGCCGATGGTTTTGGTGATGCCTCGTTTGATCTTTTGAATCGCCATTTTGCTTTCTCCTTTGTTGATAGTTCTGTGACATTTGGCGGGCTGAATATGCTTTGACGATCCAATCGACGAGTCACCGATATATACCATACTTCACCCAATTTCTCTCACACAAGGGGTGGCATCTTCTAATTTTCAGCGAGCGAAGAGGCCACTCGGCGATTCACCGAGTGGCTTTGGCGATCTTCAGCTTTTTTCTATCTTCAGCCCTTTTCATAGTTTTTCACCCCTTCTTGCCCAGTAATGTTCTTGACTTGCTCCTTTACCTTCTTTGCTGCAATTTAACATTTTTACATTAGTTCGGAGCATAAATTAGGCATTGAAGACAATGAAACTATAACAAAGCCCTAAATGAGTAAAAATCTCAGACTCATTAACATGTATGCTACAACTTCCTTTCTAATTAGATTGAGCATGAATGTGTGAATTCATGATGATTAGTATGAATTGGGGGTAAGTACCTAGTTATTTTTGATTTTCTTTTTAGAACCATAATTAGGGTTGTTATTACTGTTTCGATGGTAGTGCCATGATTATCGGGGTTGTACCTGTGTTTTCACATACTATGTGATTTACTTGTTTTACAATGGGGATTTTGGACCATGTATTGGCCTTAGTCAAGGATAGACTAGTGTTGCCTTAGACCCGTGCACCTTGTTACCTTAATATGTTTCCGACGTCGTTCAGATGGACTAGGTCCTTGTAGATTGGAATAAAAAACTTGGGTCTTTTAGAATAAATCTTAGTTTAGGCATTTGCGTAGCATCTTGACTCTTTCTGTCTCCTTTCCCTATTCTCTGGCTCTAATGCGTTATCGAAGATTATATGCTTTCTCGGGAATGGAGTTCTTCCAGCTTGGAGCCTTTTGTGATTCACACCTTCGGTGGTGGTCATCGATCCATGGTGGCTTGGAGTCTACTTGAGATCCTCTTTGGAGTCGATACAGTCTCGGAAACTCTTGCTAGTTTGGTGCCTGACGCCGCTAGGAGTGGGCTATCGGGCTGGGTGGCATGGATATTTGAGATCCTCTAGGGGGTTGACACGCCCTCGAGTCTCTGTTGCTAGTTGGGCGGCTTATACCCCAGGAAGTGGACTGTATGGTTGGGTAGCCTGGGCTTATTGTCACTCTTGCTAGTTGGGCTGGTGTTGATTGGTGGGTTGATTGACACTCTTTCTAGCTGGGCTAGGAGTTGACTAGTTCTTGGCTACTTGGGCTGGGAGTCCGATTGATGTTTTTGGGTTAAGATCTGGATTACTCTTTTTTCTGATAGCTATTCTGTGTACCTATCAGAACTTGCACACAGAGTACCTTCTAGGCTTATGAGGGTCCAGTTAGGTTTAGTTTAGATGTACTTAGATTTACTTTTCATATGCTCATGTGGCTTCTTTCTTTCTTTATATCTTTGACCTCTATTTGTGTCTAGATTCTATCTTTCCATATTATTTTTACCTTTATTTCTCGATCGGCCTGTGATGCTTACTGAGTACCTTTATTTTGGTACTTATGCTACACTCTACATCTTTTCGTGATGCAAGTCCTATTACCTGCTACCAATGCTGATTGTTCGTGTTGTCTTTTACAACTTGTGGTAATCGGAGATGAGGGTAGCACTTAGTGTCCTAGACCAATCTGTCTCCTTCTTTTCATATGTTACCTCATCTTTTGCCTTTGAGACGGCCTATTCTGGTCCACTTTTGGGTCTTGTATTTATCTTGCTAGACAACTCTATACTCGTGACTTCTAGGTTCTGGGAGGGTATCTATTGTATTTATAGTTTTTGGTTCTTTTCTTATTATTAGTCTTATTTGTTGTGTAGGTCTATCCTTGTACCCACTACTTGTCGTTCTAGATACAGATTGGCTTACCTACTAGTGTGTTATAGTAGTTTCCATTATGACTCGAGGGACCGGGTTGTGATACTGAAATTGTCAAATAAATATCTGAAAACAACTATAACTATTTATAATATAATATAAAGCTAGAAATAGATAAGGTAATGCGGCACCTCTCTATGGACTCCAATTAGATTTATCATTTTCCTTTTTTTGTTTGACGTTTTTCTCATTTTAATAATGATTGTGATATGTACAAACAAGGTCTTAATTATTCAGATGTGCATTTAAGTTCAGCCGTTTTTATCTTAATAAAAACATATGATACCTTAGTTACACCTCTTCAATATAGTTTCTCCTCCCTCCCCAATAGTGTGTTACTTAGTTATTATTGTATTTTTGGAGCTCCTACTTTTAATATAATATAAATAAATAAATATTGATATAAAATATAGAAGCTATACTACATTGGATATTTTTAGTTGAAGTATTATATTAATTTAATATTTAACTTATAAAGTCGTCAAATTCTATTGAACTTTGAGATTCTCAACATCTATAAATCACACTTGAGTTTTAAAGAAGAGAAAAATATAAAACATAAAAAGCTCGTTGTTTAGAAATGTGAGGAAACTCCTCCATTTATATTTAACAAAGTGTAGTATGAACATGTTCTTATTGTGTTTAATCATAAGTCACTACCGTTCAGAAAAGTGACAATTCTTCAAAAAGTTCACAACTTATCGAAAAACTCACAACTCCTTGGAAAAGTCGTAACCATTCAATAAGAAAAGATGTGTGCTTTTAAAATGAAATAATATAATTAAATAAATATAACATAAAATATAGAAGATATAATTGAGTGTTTTAAGAAGAAGAACAATAGATAACATAAAAAATTGTAGTTAAAAAATGTGAAGAAACCCCATTTTTTATAGCCGCCAACAAAGGTTAGTATGAAAAAATATTTATTGTGTCTTATAAAATAAGTCACAACCCTTCAGAAAAGTTACAACCCTTTGAAAAGTTCATAAAACTAATCAGAAAAGTCATAACTCTTTTGAAAAGTCACTATCCTTCGAAAAAGTCACATTCCCTAGAAAAGTCAAAACCCTTCGAAAAGGTCATAACTCATAAAAAAAATTATGACTCTTTAGAAAAGTCATGACCCTTCAATGTGAAAGTTTTTATGCTTATAATATAATATTCTATAGTATAAATATAATATAATATATAGAAAATTTACTAAATTTTGTGTTTTAAGTTGGGGGTATTATAATAAGTTAACATTTAAGATAAATGATTCATACTTTTAAGGTAGTGAAGATAGATAGATAGATAGAAAGATATATATAGATTTGTCTAATTTTAATTTTAATTAAAAAAATTAAAAATAAAGAAGACTTTTAATTTAAGGATATGTAGATTATTAAAAAAATGTTTTTTAAACTTTGTAGTCTTAAAAATGTAACATGAAGTTTTAGAATTAAAGAAATGTCCCCACTACCCCCACAAAAAAAAACATTCTATTATAAACATAATAAAAATAAAAGTACAACAAATAAATTGAAAACGAAGGAGTACTTATTAAATCTAGTTTGGACTCTTCAAACAAGTTTTTGATCAAATTCTTTTTCTCCAACAATTTGAGATTTTTCACAGTTAGAACACCAAATTGTAGTTTGTGCAACAGAAAATCATTGAACTTCTTGTCAAGTAGAAGTTATTGCAAAAGTATATAAATCAATGAAGACGATTACATATTAATTATCTTCATAGTTTTCCCATTTTAACTTCAGTTATTCCATTCTCCTTGTTGCATCAATTTTTATTTATCTATCTAATTTACCTACAAAAAAACAATGTAATTGCATAATTGAACAATTCTCACAATCTTCCTTGTTTTAAGACGAAGAATAAAAAACATACAATTTTTTTAAAAAAAATGTGAGAAAATTCCTCTATTTATAGCCAAGAAAAGATATTATGAAAAGTTGTTTATCATTCCTTATCAGATAAGTCATAACCCTTTAGAAAAATCACAACTCGGAAATGTCACTACTCTTTAAAAAGTCACAATCTTTTGGGGAAGTCACTCCCCGTCAATGTGAAAATGTATCTTTAATATAATATAGAACAAATAAATAAAAAAATATAAAATATAGAATATATACTAAATTGGGTGTTTTAAGTTGGGATATTATAGTAATTTAACATTCAACTTAGAGAGTTCATTCTTTTAAGGTAGTATATATATATATATATATATATATATATGAAATAATTTTTTTTGGATAGAAAATATAATAGTGATTATTTATTTTAATTAATGTGGAGATCGTTGTAATAATTGAGAAATGAAATAGTGTTTAGTTAATTGTCGCATCTTTTCTTACGTGACAACCTATTTTGTGGATTTATTTATTTATTGACGATTATCATGAATTCACATTACTATTCTTTCATTATATTTTTTTTTCCCCTTTCTATTTTTATTGTCTCATTATTAAATGTCCTAATGTCTACCAAACGACAAACCTTTTGCATTATGCAAAATCTATTGTTGTGTGTTTATAATAAGATCAATTTTTTTGTGTGTATTCTTTAAATCATGCTCAAATAATGTCTTCCAACAACACAGAGCACTCATTCCAGTCTCTCTCTGACATATTTTAATTTTTCCGGTTCGAAAACTCACAAGCTCCCTTTTCCATCCAGTTCATCTTCTTATAAAGATCTGTTTGATTTTATGCATAGTGATGTTTGGGGTCCTTCTCCTATTTTGTCAAGGATCATATATAAGTACTTTGTGTTATTTATTGATCATGTATCTGATACACATGAATGTATTTTATTCAAAATAAATCCGAGGTTCCAACTCTTATTATGAATTTTGGTGAGTATGTTTATAAACAATTTCATAAAACTATAAAGATATTTCTTTCTAATTCTGGGGGAGAGTACACTAAGACTAATCATGTTGAATTTAAAAAAATAAAGGAATTATTTCCCAACACACTTGTCCTCATACTCTGGAACAAAATGAATTCATAGAAAGAAAGAATCGACATGTTTTGGAAACTATATTGGCCTTATAGGGTACGTCTAATATGTCAAAGTGTTTCTGGCCGGAAGAAGTACATACTTTTGTATACTTGATCAATAGACACACTTCCCTAGTCATTTCCAATAAGACACCGTACTTCAAATTATTTCATAAGAAACCTCCTTATTCCCACTTGCAAATTTTTGGTTGTGTTTGCGTTGTCCATCTTTCAGCATATGAACGACAAAAGCTTTCAACAAAGGAAGAATAATGTATTTTTATGGTCTACAACGACACACAAAATGGGTATCTCTTTTATGAAATATCTCATCGTCAGCTTTGTCTATCTAGATGATTTATTTTTTTAGGGTCAATTTTCTTACAAACACAATCCTAAACATGCTTGAAAATCTGTTTATTTTATGTACAAGTTTGATGATGTAGTAGTAGTTAGTGATCCTCCAGAACAACCCATGAACTATGATAATGATGATCATCAGCCCTACTCTCCTTCAGGTATTGATTCTACACCCTCATCCTCATCTTCACAACATGAATCATCTCATCTAGTTACTCTTCCATGTTGATGTAGTAGAACATACCTTCACGCTCCTAAACGACTCGGTTAATCTCTGGATAAATTTGGTAAGTCCTATGTCATGTGTACCACACTACATTCGGTTGACGTACTTACGCATTACTCTTAAGCTTCTACACAAACTTGTTGGAAAAAGTCAATGTTGGAAGAGCTTCGTGTATTGAATGAAAATCTTACTTGGGAATTTGTTGATAAACCGATGAATGGAGTTCTCATTGGAAATAAGTTGTAACACCTCAGAGTTTGAAAAAGAAAGAAAAGGGATATTTGGGGTGCATGTTGTGTCTACAGGTCCCCATCTATGGACCGTAGAAGCTTCTACGGGCAATGAGGGAAACCATAAAAAGAAGGAAAATAATTTTCATAAAACAAGTCCCAATACCTATTTTACTGTTCCCCAATATGTTCCGTGAAGTGATCTACGAGTCGTAGATAAGTCTTGTAGGTATGTCCATGACTTAGTAAAATTTTGAGGGTCAAGTTGAGTTCTACGGACCGTCGAAGGTTCTACGAAGTGTAGATCAGTCACATCAAGTTGGTTTAATTTCAAAAGTTTCTGAACTTTTCTACGGTTGACTAGTACAATCCGTAGAAATTCCTAAGACTATAAGTTCAAACCGTATAAAGGGGTTGAAAATTATTTTAAGGGCCTTTTGAGTCTTTTCCCTATTTGTTTTAAATTTAAAATAAGTTGTTTTGGCCTTCACCCTAAGGCCTATATAGAGCTTTTTGAGTTTTAAATTATCCACTCAAATCCCATTCTCCTAAATCCCCAAAATTTAACCAAATTCATCATCCCCAAATTCTCTCAAGACTAAGGAAGAAGAAGAAGCTAGGGTTAACTCAAGGTCATCAATCATCTATTCTTTTAGGGCTTAAGTATCAAGTTATTTGGGTATTCACCCATGGAGACCTTTCGTCCATGGTCCCCAAGGTTTCCAATTTCTCAATTCAATTTTAATTGACTAAGTTAGGGTTTCAATTCAAGATTTGATGGTTTTATTCAATTATGATTGAATACTGTTGATTCATTCTTATTATGCATGATTTAATGTTAATACATGATATTTAGTTGGAATTACATTGACCATGCCTAAATTATATTTTTCAATCATGAACCTATGATGAACTTATGGACTATGAATTTATGAAGATATGCATGTTTTTATGAAATTATTGTATATGATTTGGGGATACTTTGAAATGAAAGTATCAATGCTATCGTGAAAGGTTTTACACTTAGTATTATGATCATGATTGTGAAAGATATTTCTCACATATGGATTCACATTGGTGAAATATATTCTCATCCATCTTGAATTATGTTTAAGGATCTATTCTATATTTTGATCTTAAAAGATGTGGATTGGTATTGATCATTGCCTCTCTATATATGTTATATTGATATTTGACTCTTATCTATTCCATTGGGATTTAGACTTAGCACCGAGAGGGTTTTGAGGTGGAGGCTCAAATAGGGTAGTGTCTAGTAGCAACCTCTTGTCCCAAACTATGTACTCCCGTAGGATTGTCTTAAATGACCTAGCTAGTGGATCCACTTTAGCAAAGGATGATATGTACAAATTTTATCTTGGCAAGTAGACTCCCCTTCTTTTGGTATGAAGGATATACCATATTTCATGATATAGATCTCATGGTCTTATTGTGGGTTACAACTAATATCCCACAAAACAATTGTTTCTTCAAAGATTTTCTTATGTCTCTTACTTCAATGCATTTGAGCATATTTCATGATTTACATGTCATCATTTGTTTAATTCTTGAAATGTTCAAAGAATGATCATGCCTACATGTTTTAAGTCATTCATGTTATCATGCCTATTTTATGCATATTTCCCCATTCTTAGTACATTCCATGTACTAATGCATACTTATGCCTACATTATTTCACTAAATATAGGGTCCAATTTCCCCATCTCTCACTCTCGTGGCTAGTTGTTTCTTTCACATTTCAAGAGTTTGGTGAGTCCTCATGTTCCGAGGACCGAGATACATTTAGTTGTTGATGCATTTCTTTAGTTTTTGGATGACATAGATGATGCATGGGTTACGTCCCAACCACTTATTTTAAATGTTTAGGTGTCTCATTGAGACTTATGATTAGACTTCCGCTTTGTCAAACTCTTTTATGTAATAAAACTATGACTTTGAACATTTTACTTCTATTATATTGTATGATGTATGATAAGTGGCTTGTGTAGGGCCTCTCGGGGTCCTATATGCCATGTTATACCTAGGGTTTACTTTGGGTCGTGAAAAATTTGGTTTTTCAGAGCACAAAGTTTAGAAAGGTCCTAGGATGTCTCATAAGCCACGTCGAGTAGAGTCTTATTCATGAGTGTGCAGCGCACCACATTTATGAATAAGGGGCTATAAGATATTTAGGAAAATCTACTTCTTTCATTATTCTAAAGTCATGTAATAGAGGGTAACTTTATATGTCTCTCTCCTAATCCATATATGATGCTTTTTAGGATATGGACCCTCGAAGAGCATACGTTAGGAGGACTATGAATGATAATGTTGAATAAGAAGCTCCTTAAGAAGTTCCACAAGTTCAGGCTGACCCTTGAGCCGACCAAGTGACTAATACAGAGTTTCGAGCTTCTTTTCAAGTGTTGGATCAACCCATGATAGCTCAAGCCAACAGGGAGGTTGTGGTCCCTATGAACCCAAATATGGGTACGACAGAAACTAGAGTAATGGATATTACTCGGATGAATCCCTTGAGATTCATGGTTCTAATTTGGAGGATGATCCTCAAGAGTTCATTGATGATGTGTATAAGGGTTTGATTATTATGGGAGTGACTATTGTGGAATAGGCAAAATTGGTCGCTATCAACTTAAGGGTGTTGGTCAAGTCTACAACCCGTACTGTTCAACAAAAGAACCAACTTTAGAAACCCACAATTCATTTTACTTACCACGAAACCTTCCTACGGACTGTCAAACTTTATAGGGCTCGTAGAGTCAACTCGTATAACCCAAGTTCAAGTACAAAATTTTACCAAGTCTGGGACCCATCTATGGCCTATAGTACAAACTACGACCCGTCCTGTTTACTCATAGGTCAAACTTCAGAAATCTAAATTTTCTCAAAACTCCACCTCACTCCTACGTGTGACATTTACTACCCGTAGGCTAGTATCTTAGGACAAAACTAGTAGTAAAAACATGAAGTACTTTCCTTTTTCAAATTTTCGAGGTGTTGCAATATCTCCTCCTTGGGAACATTCGTCCTCGAATGGGACTCACTCTAGAATGAATAGAGTAGGAGAGAAACTAACAACCCAACATGAATGTAAATTTCATCAAAATGCACATAAACATGGATAATCACTCCAATCTAAATCATAACATCAAAATGAATTTTTTCATAAACATGAATGCATATGGAGACATGAGAATGACTAAAACACATGAATTGAAAAGAATGAATCATGAGAAACTAATACCTCAAGATAAAATAAAAAGCGGAGGGAAAGAGGCGAGGATACTTAATTAAGTCTCCCTACTTGTTTGATATTCAAAATTTTAAAAAAATACATGTAGTCTGATTATTCAAGAAATCTGCTATTATTTTTTTTAAATGATAGTTTTAAGCCACTTCATTATTGGTTTGTTAGTACTATCTAGTTTAATTAACTACATTGTGGTTTTCAGTAACAAAGGATGAATATATTTCATATATTTTGAAAAAGGAACAAAAGAGAAGTGAGATTCAATATTTCTAAAGAACAAACCTCATTTACTTTTAACCTATCAAGAAAATGCAAATGAAATTCAATATTTGTAAATTGATTGGTGTTCCCGCAAAATGAGAAATAGCAAAAGTAATTTTTTTTAACTTTCCTTTACTTATTGAGGGTGGGTGGGGCATGACCAGTTAGAAAATAGAAAAAAATAACAACACATGTAATTTTAGAGTGCTAGTCCTGTACTAAAAGAAAAAAAATTAAATGTGAATATATCGTTCACACCTATCAGAATAATACATAAAAAATTTTGCTTAACTAAGAGTGTGTTTGGTTCCCGTAATGAAATTTTTGTTTGTTTGTTCTGGAAATTAGGTCAATTAATTATTTATAATAACGTACTTTTTATTTGGCAAATTGTAACACCTCGCTATTTAAAAGAGATAGAAAGAGTTAGAATTGGAAATAGTCATTTTAGGAAAGAATGGAAAATATGGAAATTTGTTAAGTTATGGTAAGTTTGAGTTTTGATCAATTTCAAACGACCATAACTCCTAGGTATGGATGAGTTAGGTGTTCTTCTAGATACCATAGAAAATATCTTGGAATTATCTTTCCAACGCCGTCAAGTTTGCGCGATTCCAAGTTCGTATAAGGGAGATATGCTCATTTGAAAATGGGTTGTTCAAATAAGGAAAGTATAATCCAGATTTTGGAAGGGTAGTTTGGTCTTTTCCTTACCAAATTATTTTAATTCACTTTTAGGAGTTTATTTGGTGTATAATCATAATTAGATCAGTTTAGAAAATTGGAAGTTCACGCTAGGGCTTGGAGAAAAGAGAAAAGAGGAGAAATGAAAAGAAAAGTCAAGATTCGTCAAGAACGTTCAAGTTTGGTTGTGGATTTCGTCAATGATTCAATCCTACGAGGTATGTGAGATCACATAGAGTTGGGTTAGTTCATCCATGCACCAATCATAATTCAATTCAGCGAAGTATACTGATTTGAAAGTAAATCCTATGAGTTCTTGATGAAATTTCATTTGAATTCTTGTGGGTTGGTGTTGTTGAAGTTTCTTGAGTTTGATTCATGATTTTAGGTGTTTTTTTATTAAAACTTACACATATTTATGGTATAGTTGATTCTAAGTGTTTGGGGAAAGAACCAAGTTGAAATAGGGGTTTTAGAGTTGAAAAACGAAGGAGAAAAGTCGGAGTTCACCTGGGCAGGGGCCTGGGGCGCCGTCCAAGCCATAGCGCCCCAAGAGGGGCTCTGAAATTTGGGTTCTGGGTTGCCGCGCCAGCCAGAGCTCCCCACCCCATCCCTCTGAAGTTTTCCCTTTGGCGCTACGCACCTCTCAGAGCGCTAGGGACGTCAGTTCCTCCCATTTCCCCCTTCTTTCCTCACTAGTTCCTTAGCAACGTGCCTTTGTTTCTTAGTCTATTCCAACACTGTAAGGTACATCTAAAAATCATGAAATAATCCATAAACATGAGATAATGAACCTTGAATCCATAATTCAATTCAAGGAAAGTTAATAGTCAAGTTAAGAAGTTAAGAATCAAGTCAAGAAAAGTTCATAAAGTTTTTCAAAAGTCTTTCACAAACGTTTTAACTTATTTTTAAGATTTAAGCCTTGAGTTATCTAAGGATAAGAGTAAAAGTTCCTTCTCTTCAAATATATTACGGGAACTAAGTATTCCCAAGAGTTTAAAATATTTTCACATTTGAACAAGAAAGGGAAACACCGATTTCCAAGAGAGCTTTTAAGCTAAGTTTTGCGTAATTATCTCAAACCAAAGAAAGAATTTTGTTTTTAAAACATATGAGCTAAGTATATTTTGGGAGTAGTATTGAGCACCGATATGGGGACGCAAGTTTATAATAACTCAAGTCTGCATAAACCATGTAGCAATCATGGGTAGTAAAGGATCATACTTTTTAGATGATTTCTTAGTGCTTTTAGGCATAGACTAGTGGATCCACTTAGTGAAGGTGTCTTATATGACGACAAAGTATAGGACAGTTCTGGCAGTGTGGGCAGGACGATGTATCACCACTTAGGCTCATAATGGTGGTTTTCGATTAGAGAAACTCCCACATAAGCTATATTAATTTATTATATGAATAAATTTGAGTTTGTTATTGCATTTATATAACAAATTGAGTTGTTATTTACTGTCTAAATTCTTTGTATAAACTACACATTTACTGTTGTTTTACTTTGCATCTGAGTTAAGATATTAATGAGTTGAGTAAAGCCAAGGTAAGTGTTTCTTTCAGATTCATTTCAAGCTTATGTTGTGTTTAGTTTTCCCCTCAGATACTCGTACATTCAATGTACTGATGCCATTTGGTTTTCATCTTTTAATGATGCAGACACAGGTAACCAGGATCATCATCCAACGCCTCGTTGATCTAGTTGAGCACTCAGAGTCAGTTGGTGAGCCTCCTTGATATCCGGAGGACTCCTCTTTATCATTTGTTTAGTATTTAGTTCATTAGGATGTCGTGGGTCTTCCCCCGCCATCCCTCTATTTTTAAAGTCTTCATATACTGTCAAACAGTTATTTATGAGTCCTTTAACTTTGTATTTCAGATGTTTTTGCTATGAGACTTGAATAACCATATTGGCTAGTTTGAAGATTTCCTTTAAAAACATTTTAAGTATTTCATAAGTTCCTTATTTGAGGTATTTCTGAGGTTGATGTCTTCTGCTGAGTAAGTAAGCCAGGCCAAGGGTTCGCTTTGGGACAACAATGGTTCTCGAGTGCCAATCCCGGCCAGGGTGTAAGCTCGGTGTGTGACAAACTTGGTATTAGAGAACATAGATCAAGAGTACTAGGGAGTCTATGAAGCCTTGTGAGTAGATTCCTAGTTATCGGTGTGAAGCACGTCACATCTATAATTAGGAGGCTGTGACACTTAGGAATTTTTCTCACTTATTTCATACTCATTTCATGCGATAGAATTCACCTCTATAAAGTCTCTTTCTAATTCATGCTTCCGCGTGTTTCTTAGTTAATCATACCTCCACGAAGAGCTGTCTGAGGTCGTCCTGCTAGGAGGAATGTTGAATTGCAAGGGGTACCTAATTCACGTGACGTATAACCCCAAGGGGAAGTCACCAATGTTGAGTTCAGGGAAGCGATCCAAATTTTAAGTCAAGTTGTGACTAACCAAGTTGGGTAACAAAGAGGGGTTAGAAAAGAAGTGACTGATTCTCCGAGGATCCAATATTTTTTGAGGATGAATCCTCTAAGTTTCACTAGATCAAGCACTACTGAGGATCCAAAGAGTTTTGTTGAGGAACTGAAAAAGGTATTTGAGGTTATGCATGTTGCCGATGCTGAGTGAGTGGAATTAGCAGCATATCAACTGAAGGATGTTTCTAGGACTTGGTTTGACTAGTGAAAGAATGGTAGAGTTGAGGGAGCACCACCTGCGAGTTGGGCTTGTTTTGAGGAGGACTTCTTGGGGTGTTTCTTTTCTCGAGAACTGAGAGATTCCAAGGTATGAGAATTTCTTACCCTAAAGCAAGATTCACTAAGTTTTCTTGAGTGTGGGTTGAAGTTCACCCATCTATCCTATTATGCTACGGAGATGGTTACAAATATGAGGAGTAGAATGAGTTTGTTTGTTACTGGGCTGTCTCGTCTGTCGAGTAAGGAGGTAAGGTTGCAATGCTAATTGGGGACATGGATATAGTGAGGTTGATGGTATATGTGCAACAAGTTGAGGAAGAGAAACTGAGGGATAGGGAGGAGTTTAGAAACAAGAAAGCGAAGACAGGGAATGAGTTCGGGTAGTAGAGAAACAAT
Source organism: Solanum piurae (assembly GCA_029582685.1). Lineage (NCBI taxonomy): Eukaryota > Viridiplantae > Streptophyta > Magnoliopsida > Solanales > Solanaceae > Solanum > Solanum piurae. The sequence continues at coordinate 19,928 of JAJOOO010008592.1, read as the reverse complement.
GTGAACCGGTCTTCTTTCCAACAAAAGCAAAAGGGACCTGTCCCATCATCTTCTAGTGCACCTGCAGCTAGAAACAAAGGTGAGTACAATAGTCAGAATTCACAGCCTTTCAGAGCTAATCCTGCACAGTCTCAATGAAGTGTGGCACAAGGAGGTAACTGGGCTCCTGCATGTGCTAAGTGTGGTAGAACCCATCCAGGTAAATGTTGCGATGGCTCTACAGGTTGTCTCAAGTGTGGACAAGAGGGTCATTTCATGAAAGAGTGCCCTAAGAATCGGCAAGGTAATGGGAACCAGGGAAATAGAGCCCAATCTTCATCAGTTGCTCCACCAGACAGGGCTGCACCTAGAGGAGCTACTTCCGGTACTGGCAGAGGAGCAAACCGCCTTTATGCAATCACTAGTCGTCAAGAGCAAGATAATTCTCCAGATGTTGTCACTGGTATGATCAAAGTCTTTTATCTTGATGTTGATACTTTGCTAGACCTAGGAGCAAGTTTATCCTTTGTAACCCCTTATGTTGTAAATAATTTTGATGTTCTTCCTGAGAAACTCTGTGAACCCTTTTGTGTTTCTACACCTGTTGGGAGTCTATTCTAGCTGAGCGAGTATATCGTGATTGTATCATTTCCATCAATCACAATAACACCATGTCTTATATAGTTGAGTTATACATGGTGGATTTCGATGTCATTCTAGGTATGGACTGGCTTCATGCCTGTTATGCATCAGTGATTGTAGAACTCGAGTTGTCAAGTTTAAGTTTCCAAATGAGCCAGTCTTAGAGTGGAAAAGTAGTTCAACAACACCTAAGGGTCATTTTATTTCATACCTTAAGGCAAGAAAGTTAGTTTCTAAGGGGTGTGTCTATCACTTAGTCAGAGTTAATGACTTTAGTGTTGAGATACCTCATATTCAGTCAGTTTCAGTAGTAAAAGAGTTTCCAGAAGTCTTTCTAGATGATCTTCCTGGAGTCCCTCCTGAGAGAGAAATAAACTTCAGTATAGACATTCTTCCAGATACTCGTCCTATATCTATTCCATCATATAGAATGGCACCAACAGAGTTGAAAGAGCTTAAAGAGTAGTTGAAAGATCTAATAGATAAAGGTTTCATCCGACCGAGTGTCTCATCTTGGGGCGCTCCCGTCTTATTTGTGAGAAAGAAGGATGGTTCCCTTAGGATGTGTATAGACTACCACCAGTTGAACAAGGTTACCATAAAAAATAAGTATCCTCTTCCGAGAATTGATGATCTTTTCGATCAGCTTCAGGGTGCCACCTGTCTCTCTAAGATAGACCTCAGATCTGGCTACAATCAGTTAAGAGTAAGGGAATATGATATTCCAAAGACAACTTTCAGGACCCGTTATGGTCATTATGAGTTTATGCTCATGTCGTTCGGTTTAACTAATGTGCCTGCAATGTTCATGGACCTTATGAATAGAGTATTCAAGCCTTATTTAGATATGTTTGTCATTGTCTTCATTGATGACATACTAATCTATTCGAGGAATGAAGAAGATCATGCTAGTCATCTCATAATAGTTCTCCAGACTCTAAAGGATAGAGAGTTGTATGCTAAGTTCTCGAAATGTAATTTTTGGCTTGAGTTTATGGCATTTTTAGGTGACATTGTGTCTGGAGAGGGAATTAAAGTTGATACCCAGAAAATAGAGGCAGTGCCGAATTGTCCTAGACCCACATCTCCAACCAATATTCGGAGTTTCTTGGGGTTGGCTGGCTATTATAGAAGGTTTGTAAAGGGATTATCATCTATTTCATCCCCTTTGACCAAGTTGACCAAAAATATAGTTAAGTTTCAATGGTCTGAAGCTTGTGAAAAAAGCTTTCAGGAATTGGAAAAGAGGTTGATTACTGCCCCAATTTTGACCTTAACAGAAGGTACTCAAGGTTTTGTTGTGTATTGTGATGCTTCCAGAGTTGGTTTGGGTTGCGTATTAATGCAGAATGACAAAGTTATAGCTTATGCCTACAGACAGTTGAAGGTTCATGAGAAAAATTACCCAACCCATGATCTAGAGTTGATTGTCATAGTATTTGCTTTGAGAATATGGCATCATTATCTTTATGGTGTTCATGGGGATGTGTTCACCGATCACAAGAGTCTTCAGTATGTGTTTACTCAGAAGAGCTTAATCTCAGACAAAGGAGGTGGTTAGAATTACTCAAGGATTATGACATGAGTATTTTTTATCACCCAGGTAAGGCTAATGTTGTTGTTGATGCCTTGAGTAGGTTTTTAATGGGGAGTACTGCCCATTTTGAGAAAGATAAGAAAGAGTTAGAAAGAGATGTCCATAGACTTTCACGATTGGGAGTTCGACTAATGGATTCCACACAAGGAGGAGTAGTGGTGATGAATGGGTCTGAATCATCTTTAGTGTATGAAGTTAAAGAGAAACAAGATCAAGACCCTATTTGGCTTGAATTGAAGGCAAATGTTCATAAGAAAAAAGTATTAGCTTTTGAACAAGGGGGAGATGGCGTATGAAGTATCAAGGTAGATTGTGTGTACGAAGGTTGGATGAACTCCAAGAAAGGATCATGGAGGAAGCTCATAGCTCAAGATATTCCATTCATCCAGGTTCCACAAAGATGTATCGCAATTTGAGAGAATTTTATTGGTGGAGTGGTATGAAGAAGAACATTGCAACATTTGTTGCTAAGTGTCCAAATTGCAAACAAGTTAAAGTAGAACACCAAAGGCCCAGTGGTTTGGCTCAAAATATAGAACCGGAATGGAAGTGGGAGATGATTAATATGGAATTCATCATAGGTTTACCAAGGTCTCGCAGGCAGCATGATTCGATTTGGGTGATTGTCGATAGAACGACAAAATCAACCCACTTTTTACCGGTAAAGAATACCAATTCAGCAGAAGACTATTCTCTGTTGGATATTCAAGAACTAGTTAGACTTTATGGAGTTTCGATCTCCATTATTTCAGACAGAGGTGAGCAATTTACTGCATAATTTTGGAAGTCATTCCAAAAAGGGTTGGGTTTAAAAGTGAACTTAAGTAGTGCCTTTCATCCTCAGACAGATGGGCAAGCAGAGTTCATTATTCAGACCTTAGAGGATATGTAATTCCTTTTATCCTCAGACAGATGGGCAAGCAGAGAGCACTATTCAGACCTTAGAGGATATGTTTAGGGCTTGTGTGATTGACTTCAAAGGTAATTGGGATGATCACCTACCTCTTATTGAATTTGCTTACAACAATAGTTACCACTCTAGCATCCAAATGGCTCCTTATGAAGCTCGTTATGGGAGAAGGTGCAGATCTCCTATTGGATGGTTTGAAGTTGGTGAAGCTGGGTTGATAGGACCATATATAGTTTATCAAGCTATGGAGAAGGTGAAAGTTATTCAAGAGAGGTTAAAAACGGCGCAGAGTCATCAGAAATCCTACACTGATGTTAGGAGAAGGGAGTTAGAGTTTGAAGTATATTATTGGGTATATTTGAAAGTTTCACCCATGAAGGGTGTGATGAGATTTGGTAAGAAGGGGAAGCTTAGTCCCCGGTATATTGGCCCTTACAAAATATCCAAGAGGATTGGCAATGTAGCTTATGAGTTGGAGCTACCACAAGTGTTAGCAGCGGTTCATCCGGTATTTCATATTTCCATGTTGAAGAAGTTCATGGGAGATCCCTCACTTATCATACCAACCGAATATGTTGGGATCAAGGATAGGTTATCTTGTGAGGAGATTCCTGTTCAGATTCTAGATCGTCAAGTTCGCAAGTTGAGAACAAAAGAGGTAGCATCAGTCAAAGTTCTTTGTAGGAACCAATTTATTGAGGAAGCTACTAGGGAAGCTAAGGAAGATATGAAGAAGATATATCCACATCTCTTCGAACCCGGAGAAATTCCAGATCAAGGTACTAATTCTCTTTTTAGTACTCTATATTTTAAATACTTGATGTGTTAGATTTGCTTGTTGGGTGTTTGAACTAAATGATTGATGTTACACCCTTAGCCTAGTAAGAGTAATCTCATTCGAGTACGAATGTTACCAAGGGGAGATATTGCAACACCTCGCTATTTCAAAGAGTTAGAAAGATATAGAATTGGAAATAGTCATTTTAGAAAAGAATGGAAAATCTGGAAATTTGTTAAGTTATGGTAAGTTTGAGTGTTTGTCAAATTTAAACGACCATAATTCCTAGATCAATATGAGTTACGTGTGCTTCCAGATACCGTAGGAAAGATATTGGAATTATCTTTCTAATGCCACCGAGTTTGTGCGATTCCGAGTTCGTATAAGTGAGATATTCCCATTTGAAGTTGGGTTGTTCAAATAAGGAAAGTCGAATCCAGATTTTAGAAGGGTAATTTGGTCTTTTCCTTACCCAATTATTTTAATTCGTTTTTACGAGTTTATTTGGGGTCTAATCAGAATTAGATCAGTTTAGAACATTGGAAGTTCACGCTAGGGCTAGGAGAAAAGAGAAAAGAGGAGAAAGAAGAAGAAAAATCAAGAATCGTCAAGAACGTTCAAGTTTGGTTGTGTATTTGACCAACGATTCAATCCTACGAGGTATGTGAGAGCACATAGCGTTGGGTTAGTTCACCCATGTGTCAATCATGATTCAATTCAGAGAAGTATATTGATTTGAAAGTAAATCCAATGAGTTCTTGATGAAATTTCGTTTGAATTCTTGTGGGTTGGTGTTGTTGAAGTTTCTTGAGTTTGATTGATTATTTTAGGTGTGTTGTCGATTAGAATCTAACATATATTGATGGTATAGTTGATTCTAAGTGTTTGGGGAAAAACCAAGTTGAAATAGGGCTTTTAGAGTTGAAAAATGAAGGAGAAAAGTCGGAGTTCACCTAGGTAGGGACCTGGGGCTCCGCCCTGGCATAGCGCCCCAAGAGGGGCTCTGAAGTTTGGGCTCTGGGGCACCGCTCCAGCCAGAGCGCCCAACCCCAGACCTCTGAAGTTTACCCTCTGGCTCCCCGCGCCTCTCAGAGCGCCAGGGACGCTAGTTCCTCCCATTTCCCCCCTTTCTTTCCGTACTAGTTCCTTAGCAACGTACCTATGTTTCTTAGTTGATTCCAACACTATAAGGTACGTCTAAACATCATGAAATCATCATAAACATGAGATCATGAACCTTGAATCCATAATTCAATTAAAGGAAAGTTAAGAGTCAATTAAGAAGTTAAGAATCAAGTCAAGAAAAGTTCATAAAGTTTTTCAAATGTCTTTTACAATTGTTTTGACTTCGTTTTAAGACTTAAGACTTAAGTTATCTATAGTAAAAGTTTCTTTCTTCAATGATATTACGGGAACTAAGGATTCCCAAGAGTTTAAAATGTATTCACATTTGTACAAGGAAGGGAAACACTGATTTCCAAGAGAGCTTTTAAGCTAAGTTTTAAGTAATTATCTCAAACCAGAGAAAGAGTTTTTTTTTAAAAACATATGAGCTAAGTATATTTTGGGAGTAATATTGAGCACCGATATGAGGACGCGAGTTCATAATAACTCAAGTCTCCATAAATCATGTAGCCATCATGGGTAGTAAACGATCATACTTTTTAGATGATTCCTTAGTGCTTCTAACCATAGGCTAGTGGATCCACTTAGTTAAGGCGTCCTATATGATGCCAAAGTATAGGACAGTTCTGGCGGCGTCAGCAAGACGTTGTATCACCACTTAGGTTCATAGTGGTGGTTGTCAGTTAGAGAAACTCCCACAGAAACTATTTTACTTTATTATATGAATAAATTTGAGTTTGTTAATGCATTTATTTAACAAATTGAGTTGTTATTTACTGTCTAAATGCTTGGTATAAACTGCACCTTTACTGTTGTTTTACTTATCATCTGAGTTAAGATATTCATGAGTTGAGTAAAGCCAAGGTAAGTGTATCTTTCAGATTTCTTTCAAGCTTATGTTGTGTTTAGATTTCCCCTCGCATACTCGTACATTGAATGTACTGATGCCATTTGACGTGCATCTTTTAATGATGCAGACACAGGTAACCAGGATCATCATCCAGCACCCCGTTGATCTAGTTGAGCACTCAGAATCAGTTGGTGAGCCTCCTTGCTACCCAGAGGACTCCTATTTATTATTTGTTTAGTATTTAGTTCATTAGGATGTTGTGAGTATTGTCCCTACATCCCTATTTATTTTAGAGGCTTCATAGACAGTTAGTTATGAGTCCTTTAACTTTATATTTCAGATGTTTTGCTACGAGACTTGAATAGCCATATTGGCTAGTTTGAAGATTTCCTTTAAAGACATTTTAAGTATTTCATAAGTTCCTTATATGAGGTATTTCTGATGTTTAAGTCTTACACTGAGTAAGTAAGCCAAGCAAGGGTTCGTGTAGGGCTAGTAATGGTTCTCGAGTGCCAGTCTCGCCCAGGGTGTAGGCTCGGGGCGTGCCACAAATAAATTAAGAAATATCACCCAAAAGTATTTACAGGTAGCCTAACGAGTAATGAACTTGCAATGAGATTTATCATGCTACTACTTTGTTATGAAGAGTCATTTTTCAAGCAATTTATATGTACAATGTATTTTACTAAAACAACTCGAATTCCATGTAAATTCATTACTAAAGAAAATGTATCCCCTAAGAAAAGACTATATAAACAAGTCTCTCTCTTTTTTCACTGACAAAGCCTTCTCTGTATACAAAATATTCCTTCAATATTTTCAGATGGCAGAGAGAGAAAACAGTGTTTGACCTATGGTGATGAGAGATGTAACCCCATTCGAGGTTTGATATAGGGGTGTGAGGAAGAGACCAAAGGGAAAGTACAGAGCTGATATTACAAACCCCATCTAGAAGGTACATGTCTGGCTTAAGACCTTTGATATGAAAGAAGAAGCAGCAAGAGCATATGATAATGCGACGAGGATATATCGCGACCCTACAACCAGACTTAAATTCTGACATAAAATACGGATAACCTAGAAAATTATAATAAAAATGATGAGCATGGCCATCATGAGCTCAATCTTGAACTCACCCTTGCCCCTCCAAGGAGCAAATGAAACTATCTGTATTTGTTACCAAGTATCACATGCATCACAATTATTTGAAGAGATAGTTTAAATTTCCCTTTTAGATTTTTTTAAAAGGAAAAACAAGGAGTAATACAAATAAAATTCTCATTTCTCCTAATGATAGAAGAAATGTTTTATTAATTTAGAAACTTAATTATGTCTTCTTTGTTGTATTATTTTTTCCGTCTTTTATAAGAATCACAATTGGATGAATTTTTATTTGGTTACATTGTTCGATCGGCAAGGGAAACGATGATGGAGCCATGTGTAGTTTGTTTTCCTTAATTGTTTATCGATCAGGTAAAACGGAGGTAGGAATATATATATATTTCTAAATACATTCAAAGTTTAAATATGGGATAAAGTGACATTTCTTTAGTATTATTATTTCTTACTTCACTCAATTTTGTAAACAAATCTAACCAACAAAATCGAAAAAAATATCCATTCAAAAAATTTCAGCAGTAGCCTTTCCTCTTGAGTTTATGAACATAAATGATGTACACCTTTTAAGTATTAATTTTGGCTTAAATATTCATATTTGAAATTTAGTATGTGCATGACACTTATAAGGATTACAATAAGTATTTCAATATTTTATCTTTATATGTAAAATATATTTTACAAAATATTACAACTCAACGAATATTTGAGTAAGATTATCATAGAGAGGCAATTTTACCAAAAAAATGTACTTTGTTGTTATAATGAATGATGGTTAAATACAAGTTTGAGAGTATGAAAAATATTTAGCTTGACCAATTCTTTGTTTTAGAGATATACACTTCAGTAGAATAATTTAATTTTAATATATGAACAACATCACCTATGGTGAAAAATATTTCATTTCTTTAAGTTTCTACCTTATCTTTGTGGAATTGTAGTCTTCTCCTTTTTTCTGCTGCATACATATCATATAGTTGTTCTCTAATGAAAATATCTAGGATCTTATAGAAGTTGTATCATGATATGAAATATTTAAATTTTTTAATAATAAAAATTAATAGATGAATAAAATTAAAGTATTATTTATAGAATTATTAATTTAATTTAAGATCATTTTATGATAATCACTATTTTCTTATCTATTTTTATATAGCTAGTAAGGAGTGTATCTCATGAAATAAAGAAAAATTATATGGCACAATACATAGCCAATGAAGAAGGAAGACAAAAATATATGTTCATGCTATATTCACTGTAGTGGTTCATTTTATTTAAATATCTTGCCACCAACACTTTACTTTCTCCGTTCATTTTTCCATACATATCTATTAATTTTTTTTTATTATTATGGCTATATTATCATATTATAAGTAAAAGTGACAATTTATTTTTGAAATAGAGAATGCAACATCAAAACTAATACTTCAATGGACTACTTTGATGCCCATTGTTTTAGCAAAATAGGAAGAAACTCCTTCATTTGAGGGTAAAAGAATAAAAAATTTAAAAACATAGAAGAAATATCTTACCTAAATCATATGCCTTTGTTCATATCTGTTTAATATTATTGTCTCCCGCACAACTTTTTGTCACTGTTAACTCATAAAAATCGTAAGAAAAAATACGAGTGTGAGAATTGATGAATGATTTGCTACAATTTGTTCACCAACCCATTCTTATGAGGTACCTCGAATTTCGTTGAGTTTTGAACTTCAACAATTTGTGCAAATAACACTTGAAACTTTTAAGAAGAAGAAGAACAAGAGTAGAGAATTTAAATAAATATAAATCATAGTTTAAAAGTGTGAGGAAACCCCTCTATTTATATCTACCAAATAGTAGTATGAATAGGTGTTAATTGTGTCTTATCTGAAAAGTCAAAACCTTTCGAAAAAGTCACTACTCATCTGAAAAGACACATCCCTTTGAAAAAGGCACAACTCATCAGAAAAGACACAACCCTTTGAAAAAATCACAACTTATTGAAAAGGTCACAACCTGTCAAAAAAGTCACAGCCCTTTGTAAAGTCGCAACTCATTGAAAAAGTTACAATCCTTTTATTTGAAAAGGTATCTACTTTCAATCTAATAAAATTAATTAAATTAATAAATAAAATAAATTGAGTATTATTACTTGGGGGTATTAGAGTAATTTAACATTCAAGTTTGGGAGTCAATGCTTTTAAGGTGGTATATATATATATATATATATATATTGAAAACCCACCTTAATATTTCAAACTTAACGTGATTAAGTCACCTTGACCCACATCTATAACTTAAAGAAGAGCATATTTAACTGACATCGACAAATGAAAAAGAATGTACCACAACAAAAAGGTACAAAATTAGAGTAATTAAATACTATGTATCAAATTTAAATAAGTTCAACTCTTTTCTAATTTTATATCAATATAGTTTATTCCCCATACGATAGAACAAGGAGAGCAATCAACGCTATGCCTACTTTAGGAAAATTCTTGCCTTTTTTAAAAAAGGGCCCATATTCCTAGATATTTAAAATTCAATAGATATTAAAGAGAAAGTTTCAAAAAAAAATGTTATAAGAAATTAACTTAAACTTAGAATGAAAGATAAATACCCTGTGTGAAAGCTAAACAAGAAAGAAGAGAAAATATTTTTCCTAACATAAAATGGTATTTATTAGATAAATTATGATTAAAGATGTACTTTGATAAATTAAATCTTAGCATTTAAATTTAATTTCTATCATATATCAATTATCCAAGCGAAAAATTGAAAAACAAGAGGAAAGATTACTCGAAGGTACAAGGTAATTACACATTTACACCACATGTCACCTTACTTATGTTTTTTTTTTTTTTTTATTGTTGATGAGTCCACAATTTGGACTCATTTAGGGCTATATTTTGATAGAATTAGTGTCCTCAAATGCATATTTTATCTCTATATCTGATGAAAATCCTTAAGTTTCAGGTATTTGAGTTGAGAGACAAAGCATGGGTGCTATCGAGCAAAAAAAAGGAACAAAGTGGCTGAAAGAAGGAAGAAAAGACAGCCTGATGATAGCCAAATCCATTAGGCATGTCGCCGAAAAGCCTATAACCTCGCCTAATGTTCCAGTGTGCTTAGCCCTGAAGAAAAAGGTTAAGTCTGCGAGGAAAGGGAGTAGTCGGAAAATCGCGGAGAAGTTTCGTCAAGCATCACCATATCGCCCGATGATTTAGAACGAGAAGATGCTGAAGGCAAAATCTAAAAGGCGAAGTACCAGACCAAAGGGCGGATCACCGAGTAGTTCAGTAATCCCGACTAACTGCGCTAAGTGGATCCTTCGCAGCACACATTTTGACAGCTATAAATACCCGCTTAAATTTGTAACTTAGTATCAGGCTACTGTAGAACTAAGTTTTAGAATATAACAATTTTTACATTTTTAGAGACATTGTTCTTGAGCCTTGAAGATTAAAAGGGTTTCAACTCAACAAATTGGAAGTGGGTCTTCAAGAATCTTCATCCTTGATGTGTTTAAAGACTTTATTCATCGTACCCATTTGATGGTAGCACCTTTTGGTATCGATTTTTATCCGTTTTTCATGTCTAGCTAAAACCCCAATTCTTAGGGTGTGATTTTGTGAATATGGGTTAAATTATCTGTTGGGTCTTGCTTGTTGATGGTTTATTTGTTGTTTAAATGTGATTTGATTTAGTAGTTGTGTATGAACTTAATGGGATTGTAGTTGCAAATACGATTTCATCTTAGTGTTTTTGTCTTGCTCGAGAGAGAGGTCGTAAAACTAAGACTACTAAATTGATAGACGGTGGTATTGGGTCAACATGGGTTCAACTCGAGAGAGTGAATCCTAGTCCTTCTCCCACACATTCAGCTCGAGAGAGTGAATGGGCTAAGGTGGAGGTTGTGCTTAATGCGGCAACTCGATGTTCGAGAGAAACCAAGTTAATTCGGGGTAAGTTGCTCGAGAGATAATTTACCCCCACTATAGTCTAGCCTAGTCACAAATGTTCAACAATTTACTATCAAAAGCATGTATTTGATAATCTAGTTTATCCCGTATTCCTATCACATCCCAAGAATCCCGTCTCCATATTTGCATCTTTCATTAATTTACTGTTTTTAGTTGTTACTAGACTACAAACCTCCATTGATAATTGATGCTTGCGTCATCCCTTTTAGATTTAGTATGTTTATACTCGATAATGATTTTCTCTACGATTAACTTTAGCAGTTTTTGCGCTTAACCATAAATTTTTAGGAACCGCTCCCTTGGGACTCGGCCCCAACCCATTCGGTTAGGTTATATTATTATTGTACGATCGTAGACACTTGAATTGGAAGTTATGTCTTGATTATGCAAACATGAAAATGGGGCCACTTCCAGGGAGTGGTGTTACATGAAATCTTTTGGTTACGACGAATTTTGCTTTTGGTAGTCGTAGTTTACTTACCTAAGTTTTAGTTTTGTTTTTGCTTGTCGGTACTTTAAAACAAGGGAGGTGAGTATATCAAACAGTACTTGCGAGCTAATGGAGTTTCCTCCATTAGAAGTAATGATATTCCGGGATCGCATCCTAACATTCAAGTAATTGTAAGGTGAACGGATCCAAAAGTCATGGGAAAGGTTTAAATAACTTATAATTCAATGCCCAACTCATGACATTCCCAACATAGCCCTCCTTAACTGTTTCTACAGAAGTCTTGGTCCCGAAAACAAGGTGTCGGTCGACTGACTCATTCCTTGAGGAATTGCAAAATAGTCATATCTGATAGCAGCCCAACTGCTTGATCAAATGGCTGAAGCGAACCAAGAAGTAGAAAAGGACTTCATGTTGGCGGCACTAATGACTCAGATGGATGAGTTGGCCAAAAAGATGGTGGAGATCAAAGTCCAATGCAAAAGGAAGGATAAATACATCCTTCCTCATGAGCGAAGAAGGCCAAAGGACAATGAGGCTAAACACATTGAGGGAATGCTGTCAATCATTCTCCACAAGGTGACTGGGCAGGATAGAGAGCTGGAAGAAATGAAGGAGAGCATCAAAGTAATGAAGCAAATGATTGGTTCTCATTCAAGATCTGTCCAGCTACCAGAGAACGTTATGGGTCATGTGTTGACCCTTCTCAACTAGCAACAAAATAGGGGGTTGCCTAGTGATATAATTGCTAACCCCAAAAATGAGGTTTGAGTGTTGACTTGCGTCGTGCCACAACGTTAACTAAGGCGATGTTTGGGGTACAACCCAAAACCCTTAAATGCTTTAGTTTTGTTTTTGTAAATAATAGTGTGTTGGTTGTGCAGGTTTAAATGCGGAAAGTGTTTGGAAAATGCATATTGGCAAGCAAATGGTCCAGTCGGCGTATCACCGAAGATTTCGGCGTGCCCTACTTGATTCACCGTTTGGCTCAACACAATTTCAACCCAGAACCTGTAAAACTCGGCGAGCTCAAGAGCAGTTCGGCGAGTCGCCGACCAGGTCATCGACCATGATTAAGACCGCCGTCTTAACCCCCAAGAAAATGCAGGTCCTGTAGAAATCGACAGGGTAAGTGACAATTCGGTGCTTCGTCGAGTGGATCGGTAGACGTGTGGACCGTTATATATGGCCAAAGGTTTTAAAAGTTTCAAACTCTTCACTTTCCCCCACTTTTAAACTTTACAAACTCACACCAAGTGAGTATTCTTAATATTCTTGCTTTTCATTAGGATTTTGGTTGTTGATTAGTGCTCGGAACTAGGATTTCTTTGCCACCTAGCATTTTAATCCTATTTTAATCGGCATCTAAGGTTGGTTTCCGAACCCCAAGTTTACCTTTGAAAATTTTGTACTCATTTGCACTGATTGTATCTTTGATGTGTGTTGTGCGTCTCTGATAGGAATAGATTGTCTTAATGCCGATTTTAATTTAAAATTTTTGCCCATATTGCTTTGATCATCGAATGCCTGTAATTTGTTTGTTTTTAAATAATTGAAATTTTATTAGGTTGTGCTTGCATGTTGTTTAGATTGATTGGGTGAAGTCTAAGTAACCCGTGTTTGCGTTAAATGATGTATATTGCTCAATGATAGAATGGGTGACACCCTTCTTAAGGGCAATTGTCTTCAAATGGCCAAATTTGGTAAAACCGAAAGAGGTCTGAGTATTCCGAGGTGATGGGTGCTATGGGTCTGAGCCTAATTTAACAATTGCATGTTTTGATTTAGTTTACGGGGGCTGCGGGGTTGAATTCGAGAAGGTGGATTGAAAATAGACACGTTGGGTCGTTTGGCGAGCTGGGTCAAGTTCGCCGAACCACTCAGCGGTTCACCTAATGACCCCATCTCACCTTTAATTTCATGCTATATGTGATGTTTGAGTCTGTAACTTTCGGCGAGAAGCTTGAAGTCGCCGAAAGTATGCTTGATCGCCCTTTGTCTGCACTCCTGAAATCCTTGTCACACTGTAACTTTTGGCCGACAAACCCTTGCTCGCCAAAAGTAGTTGGCGATTCACCGAAAGGGCCTCCCCATAGTTGACTTGCCATATTTTTTTAGCCAATCCCTTTGGCGAGCCCGATCTAGCTGACCAAAGAGGTTCAACTACTCGCCGACTGGCTCGGCGAGTCTGTGTGCAATAGATTTTTTGTGCTTAGGTTTGATTTTCTCATAATCTCTCCCGATATTTTGTAGATATGGTACGTACTAATTTAACCATGCCACCCAAGAAAACAGCTAATGGCATTAATACAAATGAATGGGGATCAAATCTCCCACAGAAGAGAAGGCAAGAACTCCCACCGGGAGACAAAGGCAAAAGAAAGAAACACATAGCTAGGAAAGTAGCTGCTGACACCCGAGCTGATTTTTCTGAACCGAAAGATGAGGAGCTTCTGATTTACAAAAGGAATAGACACCAGGCTAGATCTCAATCCTCGCCCACCAGAGTTCCATCAGCTGCCACCCCTTTTGAAACAGGTTCAATGTCAGCTCAGGCATCTACAGTGACCCATGCACTCCCTATCGCTCCTCTACCTCGACTTCTGAACAGATTGAAAGGTGATGGGGTATAGACCATCCTAGAGGAAAATAAGTTATCTACAGAGGACCTGGAGGGCAAGCACCCCGGTGTCAGGGAAACCATCCACTACTATGAGTTTGAGCAGTTCATCAGTCCCCGAGGCCTTTACATTCCTTCCTCGGTCTGGGAATTCTTTACAGCTTATGGGGAGTTACTGCCCAAAAGCAAGAAGAAGGCAAGTGAATTTAGAACGGTGAAGTCGGTCATGGTAAGAGGCAAATAATTTTGATGTGGCAGTGAATATATTAAAACTGTTTTGAATAAACTGCTGCACTCTACACTTCCTTACGAGGGGTTGCCCATTGCTCAGTCCCTAGATGACTTGAATGGTTGATTGGCTCCTCTGATTTCTAACACCACCCCGAAGTGGATGGATGCAAGAGCTCCTATTGAGAAGAAGGACCTGAGCATTGGTGCTAGGTTCTAGTTTGGCTTTATTAGTAGCACCATAATGTCATCCCATAACGAGTCCATTTTTCGCCATCCAAAAGCAGCTTGCCTTGCCTCTATCATGTTTAGGAGATGCATCGATATGGGACTGTTGACTTCACAGGAGATGGCCATGAGAGGCAAACAAAATCAGACTTCTCTGTCATTCCCATTCCTGATCACTGGGCTGTGTTGGGATGCTTGAGTACCTCAGGACGCTGTGAGGGATATTGAAGTCACTCTTTCATCCTCCACATACATTTGGCATATTGAGGCTGAGTACATACGAGAGGAGGCTGACGGGAGGAGAGCAATTTCGGCAGATATTTCTCTACATGTGGATGTTGGCTCGTTACCTGCAGAGGCATCTTTGCCTACTCCGGCTTCTGGGCCTTCAGGTACACCCGCTCCTTTCTTTTTTTCACAGGTCCCAGATGCTTCCTCCTCCTCCCAGCCTATCAGGATTACTCAAGCCATAATCTTAAAATGGGGAATCTGTCCTATTCAGCAGATGTGAGGGTGAATCGATTGGAGAGATCCATCCCAGGGATGATTGAGAGTGCTATCTTGGCGGCACTGACCCCCCTTAGGGTCTCTATTGATGATCTGGCTATTAGAGTAACTGCTTGTGAGAGCAGAAAGGGGAAGACATCTGAGGTTTTGACTTTAAAAGCCGAAATAGCAGATTTGAGGAAGGACATAGACTATTTGAAGTGTATCGACTTTACTTCATTAATTTAGGGTACAGATGACGAGGATACTCCTGAGACCTCGTTGATTCCTCCAGCTAACAGCGGAGTAGTTCAGAGATATGGCACAACAAATGAAGAGTCAGAAGCAGAGACCGATGAAGAGCAAATAGTGGTACATGATGATGAGTTGAGAGAGACCCGAGAGGAGAGCATATTTAGATATTTGTCAGATCTTGTGGAGACGGTTGTGCAACCGGTGATCCATACATCACAGACTGAGACGTCCACAACAGCTCCTAGTGGATCTGGTACTGCTATTCCTCATGAGGTTACTCCGGGCACTGATGCCCATATTCAAAGTACCAGCCAGGCACTGACACCCAGAAAGATGGAGAGACTACGTAGACATGATCCTTTCGTTACCTCCCTCTCTGTCTTACGTTCTTTTACTTTTGGATACTTTTATTTACATTTGAGGACAAATGATTTTTGTTTGTGGTGGGATGAGGCCACCTTTGTGCATATTTTTTTTTTATATATTTGGGTTGAAATTTATAATTGTGTTAATACTGCATTTTTGTGGATGTTTAAGCTTGTCGCTTTGTATTTTCTATTGCAAAATGATTTTGACCCTTCCGAAATTTTTTGCCAACCCTTCTATGTTGAATGTGGTTATTCTTTCACAAATTTGAGTATTTGTTTCGATCAATACCGATAACTTGAATAGTGCTCTTAATCGAACAAACATGAATGTGCGGCTATGATGTGGTCAAGTGAAGTTGCATAGACAATATATGAACTCTTTTCATCTCGTTGTGACTAGCCAATTATTAAATCGAATATCTTGTGATGATCGTTGCACACTAGCAAAAGTGTGAAATCTTGTTTGACTTTAGTGTCGATGCCTTGTATGATGAGCTTACTATGAACCATGCATGACAACACCTAGAATTTGCCGCATTGGTCCAGTCGACTAAGTAAGGCTATCTTTTGATATGATCTTAGGCAACTTCGAAGACTGTGAGCCAATTTGACATATACCTCTTTTGTGGCCTGCCTTGTGAGTGTGTGAACCTCTCTTGAAAACCCCTTGAACCTTTCCTTTCTTTGGAAGAAATTTGATGACAACATGACCTTTCTTGACCCATTACCCTTAATCCTAGTGAATTGTGGTTGATTGAATAGTCTACTTAGGCCAAAAGCCTAAGTTGGGGGTGTGGTAAAAAGAATAGGGAAAGGGAAGAAGTGCAAGAAAAGTCTCCTTTAACCCATGGTGTTGACAAAAATGGAACCCATCCATATAAAAAAAAAGAGAAAAAGAAAAAGAATGAAAAAGAAAAGTCATGGAATAAAGTTGAAAAGTACAAAAGAAATGGGGTTCCCAAACAATGCATGGGAAATGAATAATAGGATGACTTATGAGCACTAACGAAAGTGATGAAGGAAGAGGAAATGAAGTGTTGTGAGCACCATATTTCATGAGGAAGATAGTCGATGAGCCTAAATGACCTTACCTTTGCACTCAGCCCTATTACAAGCCTTGAAAAGACCTTTTTGATCTTGAGTGAGCTGAAACAAATGTCGTTTGGAAAATACGGGTAAACTTATGGCTAAAATTATGCATTATGTTCCTCTTTTTTAGTGTGAGCGTTGCATTTGATTCCAAAACTTTAAATTGTGAACCATTGTGTGAATATGGAATCGTTGTTTGTATGAGGGCATTTGAACACTTTTGTTGAGCTTGAACTTGCATTTTAAGCAAGTATTGTGAGCATGAGATTCTTTGGAAATGGTGAGTCACAACTTGAATCTTTGAGTTCACAATTGATCTTTGCATGAGTAAAGTGAGTCTTATTGTGTGCATTCATGATTGATTCTTGTGTAGTACTATTTGAGACACACTTTTTGAACATCTGAACTCTAGTTTGCTTGAGGACAAGCAAAATTTTAAGTTGGGGGTGTTGATGAGTCCATAATTTGACCTCATATAGGGCTATATTTTGATAGAATTAGTGTCCTCAAATGCATATTTTGTCTCTATATCTGATAAAAATCCTTAAGTTTAAGGTATTTGAGTTGAGAGACAAAGCATGGACGTTATCGAGCAAAAAAGGAACAAAGTGGCTGAAAGAAGGAAGAAAAGATGGCTTGACGATCTCCTAATCCATTAGGTGTGTCGCCGAAAGGCCTACAACCTCGCCTAATGTTCCAGTGTGCTTAGCCCTGAAGAAAAAGGTCAAGTCTGCGAGGAAAGGGAGCAGTCGGTGAATCACCGAGAAGTTCCACGAAGTATCACCATATCGCCCAATTATTCAGAACGCGAAGATGTTGAAGGCAAAAGCTAAAAGGCGAGGTACCAGACCAAAGGGTGGATCGTCGAGTAGTTCGGTGATCCCGACTAACTCCGCCGAGTGGATCCTTCGCAGCACACTTTTTGACAGCTATAAATACCCGCTTAATCTGTAACTTAGTATCAAGCTATTGTAGAACTATGTTTTAGAATAGAACAATTTTTACATTTTCGGAGACATTGTTCTTGAGCCTTGAAGATTCAAAGGGTTTCAACTCAAGAAATTGGAAGTGGGTCTTCAGGAATTTTCATCCTTGACGTGTTTAAAGACTTTATTTATCGTACCCATTTGATGGTAACACCTTTTGGAATCGATTTTTATCCTTTTTTCATGTCTAGCTAAAACCCCAATTCTTAGGGTGTGATTTTTTGAATATAGGTTAAATTATCTATTGGGTCTTGCTTGTTGATGGTTTATTTGTTGTTTAAATATTATTTGATTTAGTAGTTGTGTATGAACTTAATGGGATTGTAGTTGCAAATACGATTTCATCTTAGTGTTTTTGGCATGCTCGAGAGAGAGGTCATAAAACTAAGACTACTAAATTGATAGCCGGTGGTATTGGGTCAACATGGGTTCAGTTCGAGAGAGTGAATCCTAGTCCTTCTCCAACACATTCAGCTTGAGAGAGTGAATGGGCTAAGGCAGAGGCTATGCTTAATGCAGCAACTCGGTGATTGAGAAAAACCGAGTTGATTCGGGTTAAGTTGCTCGAGAGAGAATTTACCCCCACTATAGTCTAGCCTAGTCACAAATGTTCAAAAATTTACTATCAAAAGCATGTATCCGATAGTCTAGTTTATCCTGTATTCGTATCACATCCCAAGAACCTCATCTCCATATTCACGTCCTTCATTATTTTACTGTTTTTAGTTGTTACTAGACTACAAACCCCCATTGATAATTAACGCTTGCATCATCCCTTTTAGATTTAGTATGTTTATACTCGATAATGTTTTTCGCTATGGTTAACTTCAGCATTTTTTGCGCTTAACCATAATTTTTCAGGAATCGCTCCCTTGAGACTCGACCCCAACCCATTCGGTTGGGTTATATTACTATTGTACGATCGTAGACCCTTGAATTAGAAGTTGTGTCTTGATTACACAAACATCAATATAGGGGTGTGAGGAAGAGGCCAAAGGGAAAGTACAGAGCTGATATTTCAAACCCCATCCACAACGTACATGTCTGGCTTGAGACCTTTGATATGGAAGTAGAAGCAGTAAGAACATATGATAATGCGACGAGGATATATCGCGAACCTACAACCAGACTTAAATTCTGACAAAAAATATGGATAACCTAGAAAATTATAATAAAACGATGAGAATGGCCATCATGAGCTCAATCTTGAACTCACCTTTGCTCCTCCAAGGAGAAAATGAAACTCTTTGTACTTGTTACCAAATATCGGATGCATCACAATTAGTTGAAGAGATAGTTTAATTTCCCTTTTAGATTTTTTTAAAAGTAAAAACAAGGAGTAATAAAAAAAAATCTCATTTCTCCTAATGAAAGAAGAAATGTTTTATTAATTTAGAAACTTAATTATGTCTTCTTTGTTGTATTATTTTTTCTGTCTTTGATAAGAATCACAGTTGGATGAATTTTTATTTGGTTACATTGTTCGATCGGCAAGGGAAAAGATGATGGAGCCATGTGTAGTTTGTTTTCCTTAATTGTTTATCGATCAGGTAAAACGGAGGTAGGAATATATATATATATATTTCAAAACATATTCAAAGTTTAAATATGGGAGAAAGTGACATTTCTTTAGTAGTATTATTTCTTACTTCACTCAATTTTGTAAACTAATCTAACCAACAAAATCGAAAAAATATCCATTCAAAAAATTTCACCAATAGCCTTTCCTCTTGAGTTTATGAACATAAATGATGTACACTATTTAAGTATTAATTTTGTCTTAAATATTCATACTTGAAATTTAGTATGTGACACTTGTAAGGATTACAATAAGTATTTCAATCTTTTATCTTTATATGTAATATATATTTTACAAAATATTACAACTCAACAAATATTTGAGTAAGACTATCATAGAGAGGCAATTTTACCAAAAAAATGTACTTTGTTATTATCATGAATGATGGTTAAATACAAGTTTGAGAGTATGACAAATATTTAGCTTGACCAATTCTTTGTTTAAGAGATATACACTTCAGTAGAATAATTTAATTTTAATATATTAACAACATCACCTATGGTGAAAAATATTTCATTTCATTAAGTTTCTACCTTATCTTTGTGGAATTGTAATCTTCTCCTTTTTTCTGCCGCATACATATCATATAGTTGTTCTCTAATGAAAGTATCTAGTATCTTATAGAAGTTGTATCATGATATGAAATATTTAAATTTTTCAATAATAAAAATTAATA
>JAJOOO010008591.1:0-32298 GCA_029582685.1 Solanum piurae | reverse complement strand
ACTTTCGTCAAGGACTTAAGTCGAGAAAATCTATACTTCACTTGATCCTAGAAATGGGTTTCTCTAATTTCTCTGGTTTTTAGCTTAAAAATGAAGAAGAAGATATATATAACATTCCACCGACCTAGGGCCCCACCTCACGTGCCTTCTTTCGCAGTCCCACGAAAACGCAAATATCTCTCTATTCTGAAGTCGTATGAACAAACAGTTTGATGCGTTGGAAACTAGACTCGTAGACCTTCGATTCGATAGGTCATGGGGATCATAACTCTTAATATATTGGGAGAAAACGTCCGAGACATTTGACCCAAATTTTAGACAAATCTTTAAAAAGGAATTTACGGTAACTTTCGCCAACTTTTATTTTTCCACTTACTTAATTTCAAAACTTGAGATACAACCCTTGAACACTTAAAATATGACATACCACATCATTCTTAATTTATTACTCACCCTCATTTTCTTTCCACGAATGTACGAATTAATTTTGACGTTTAGAAAAGTCGGGGAGTTACAACTTCAATCATTGTTTTTTCTTTTTTTCAAAGTATTTTTTTTTCATCTCATATTCTTTTTTCTTTTTTTTTTCATGTCACATTCTTTTAAACAAGGATTTTTAAGTACTTTGTAGCTATCATTGATTAACTTTTCACTCAACAATCCCTTTTCCTTCAGAATTAACAATTAGAATAAGTATATGCTATAATTTTCAAGGAAGCAAGGTGCAAAAATTAGGGATTCAACAAAATAGTTTAGGGCAAAATATGGCAACCAACAAAAGTCTACAAGCTCAAAAGGGCTAACTAGTGATATAATATCTGAAAAGGCAAAAATTTACAAGATAAATCATAAAAAACCTATTATCATCTTCTAAACAAAGCAACACTTTTTATTTCGCTTCAATAACATGCAAGGCAAGTTCTAGACTGGGATGCAAAACATGGAAAAAACAAATTCACTCCACATACGGCACAAGTATCAATCAAGATGGATCAATTTCACTTCTAAAACAGATACGATCATAACAAACTACAAAATAAAATAAGTTATCTACAAAGTCACAACCATAAGCTTAGGTGTCAACGAGTCTGCAATTTTGTTTTTCAATCAAGCACTCACAAGAAACTATTACTAAAAATTTAGGCCTAAATAGCAAGTATCACACCACTTAAAAAGGTCTTTTATTTTTTCTCAAAAAAAATTAAAAGAAAATTTATTTCTAAAAAAAAAAAAAAGACACTCGGTTCAAATGGACTATCCTCACGAAAAGAACCAAAATCAAAACCCAAGGAACTCATCCTAAAAAAATAGACTCAATAAAACAGTAAAAACTAGGAATTCATTGTTCCACCCCACACTTAAAAAGATGTTATGTCCTCAAAGCATCAAATAAAATTAAAACAAGAGTTAGAAAAACTCCCTGAGACCTTTAGGCCTAGCTAGTAGCATGTTCTCTTAATTTTCATCAAGGGTCGTACACACCCCACACTTAAGCTCAAACGTGCTCCTTTGCTTCAATTTTTTGGGTACTCAGACTTCCCCTAACCTGCAAAAGCAACACAAACAAAATTGACACTAAAAAAATAAATTAAGAAGTTACACTATAAACTGGGTTGCCTCCCAATAAGCGCCTAATTTAACTTTGTAGAACGACACAAGTAAGTTCACCACTTTTCTTTCCATTTTGAACTTATGAATTGTACCCCTAACTTTGCATCAATTTTTCTGCTCCTCTCTAGGGACGGTGATATAAAGATAAAGGAACCAAGTAATATATGTCGCATCTTGCACTTCTTGGACCTTAGGTGAGGAATGTCATTTTGTCTACGTGGACTAAAAAACTTTAGGGTGTAGGGGTCTTGTACATCATCTATACACTCAGCCATTAGTTCAGATGATATAGAAAAGTGTTTTGAATGAGATTCAAAATGCCTCAACTCGAAAACAACATTATTTACAATATTTTCACTTTTGTACTCTTTCTCAACATCGATATTAAGGAATAAGGTATAGTTGAATGGTTGTAATTCCTCTATTTTCTCCACTAGTTGGTCATCATCTACGACAATTGGTAATTGGACTTCAGACGTCTCAATCTTTTTGTTCAAGTGAGCCTCTAAGTCATGAATATCTTAGCCAAATTGATCTATTTTTTGTGTGAGCTCAACTCTTCCTCCAATCAGTTGGGTTGTCATGTATATTAGACCATCACATATAGACTCTTGAAACTTTAGAAGTTTAGTTTATTCTTGTAGCCAAGATTGGTTCACTAGCTCTGTTTCTTCATAACTTTCTCCTTGTTGGGCTTCTCTCTCTTCTAATTTAGCTTGGACTATAATTTCTCATTGAAAAGCATCAAGCTTATCCAGTAATTTCATGATTTTTATGCTCTTCCGCGCATTCAAATATTTGTTCCATATTTTTCAATTCACTTTGTCCAGCATGTCCATACATTCCATAACTGAATTCACATTGTGCACCTCTTATTTTGCATTCTCCAATTCATCGCCCCTGCCAACATCACAAGTAACAAAAGAATCATAATAGGGGTTCAGAGAAAGGGAATAAGATTTAGGACAACCATTCCGATGAATATATTGACAACCACATATATGACATAAAGGACTCTCAATATCCAAGTGGTGTCCATTACAATATTTACAAGGATATTTATAAGAATATTTATCATCCAACCACAATTTATCCCAATTATCCATATCAATAAGAGTACCAAATTATTCAAAGAAAAAAATATTTGTTAAGAAAAAAAAAAGTATAACCTAGACGAATAGTTAATTTCTAAGTCCCCGACAGCGGTGCCAAAAACTTGTAGCTCCCAATTGCACACGCAAGTGTATGTGGTCGCACAAGTAATATAGTGGTTCTTAAAAGAACCATATTATCGAACTCAAAGGACTTGTCAATTAACTATTTTACTAAATCATATTAGTCTAATTATTTATTTATGAGTGCCAAAAGAATTTGATTTTTATTTAAATACTAAAAATGCAAGAATTAAATAATAAAATTACTTACAATGGTTGGAAAATTCAGGGCTGCAGCATGTATGGGGTTTCATGTATCACATCTCATGCATAAATTAACTACAATTTTCAAATTACTGATTTACAGGGTTGATTTTATGATCATGGTCTCCCGACCTCTAATTGCCTACTCCAATTAGCTGCCTAACTACATCGTTGAGCGGAAATAGGCAATCCTAATTGGCGAATATTTATATTTCATCATGTTTTATAACCAAGCTAGGTGTTTGTCCGGGCGTCACTCTTAAACACAAATCAACTCAATTTAATGAAAGATCAAGTTTTCTGTATTATTTGGTCTATCTACCTTAGCGTCTCCCGAGTTTAAGAGTAGAAAAGAGATTTATTTCTATGGCGATCAAACAGGAAATACTAAAACAAGAATACAAAATTAATTTAAAGTGATAACCAACATTAATTCAAAACAATTGATGTTCAAATATTACCCATAGCAACAGCCCCAGAACAATGGCCTTTAGCCACTAATGTCTAAGAAAAGAACCCTAAAAAGTATTGACAACTTTTTCTTCCGAAGTACTCCCCCAAAAATAATTATTTCTATGGATTATTTATAGATATAAAAAATCCTAAATTAAATAACGGAATCCAATACAAATTAGGAACCCATAACCTTAACGGAATTAATTTCCTAGTTGTACGCGTATTGCTATGTAAACCGCCTCACATAATTTTCTTGTCTTCACTTACTGCCACGTGGCAACAAGTTTCTCAATTTATAGTTACGCTGCAATCTGCACTTCTATGTTTATACATTATTATATTACATTTAATCCATTAAGCTGTCTGCTTGATTTTTTCTTCAACCTTCCATTTTTAATTCGTTTTAGCTCCAACTTCTTCAACTTTACACCAATTTACTCCTACTAATAAAATACACTATTTAGCACAATCCATAAAATTCATGCTCAAAAAGGGAAGATATAAATAATAAATATGAGGCAAATAATGATTAAAATATATATTTTTGGCCTCACATCATTACTCAGATTTCAACCCTAATTAAAATTCAAGGCACTCTACCAGAGATTTGAACTTGCATTTTTACTCAATCAAGCATGAACAATCCACACATAAACATTCAAAGCATAAAAGTTCATTTTCATTGAACGAAAATTGAAACTCTAATCACAAAGGGGTTTGGGGGGAATCAATTAAGGATGGAATCATTTGAACAATACATTATTATCAAAGCTTGAAAAAATAAAAAATGAATTAACATACCAAAGTAGTTGAAGAATGTGATAACTAAAGTGCATGTAGGATAGGTTAGAGAATACGAAATAGGTCCATACACTTAGAATGCCGGCTTTAAATCTAAGGTGGAGATGATAAGGTGATGTGTTCAGAAAGAGTTATGATATGAAAGGACTTCATTCCTACTCTAGCTTAATCCTCAGATTTCAATCGTTATGACACTCTGCTTATGTCTTGTATATCAACGTTATGCCTATGACCTATGTTCATGCACGTCAGACATACACATACTAATTTCACTGTACGCGCGTTGCACGTGCGTATCATATCATATAGTATACGATATTGTAAAATGGAAATGGAATTAATATTACTAAATTAAGTTTTTTTAGTAAATTATTATAATTGAAAGAACACGGAAAACGTGCTTTTAAATGATAACTACAGATTGTCATAGAGTTAATTATTTTTTGAGATCAAAATGACCAAACATCATTGAAATATTTCAAAATACATTCAAAGTTTAAATATGAGGAGAAAGTGACATTTCTTTAGTAGTATTTTTTTTTAGTTCACTCAATTTTGTAAACAAATTTTACCACTGAAATAGAAAAAAATATCAATATAAAAAAGGTGATCAATAGCCTTTTATTTTAAGGTTATGACCATAAATAATGGACACCATTTAAGTACAAATTTTCTCTTAAATATTGATGCTTGAAATTTAATATGTGCATGACCTTAATAACGATTACCATAAATATTCAAATGTTTTATCTTTATATGTAATATATATTTTTTAGAAATATTTTTACTCAATTAATATTTGATTAAGGATATCATAGAGAGGTAATTTTATGAAAAAGGTACTTCTATAGTGAATGTTATAGAAATAAAAAAAATATATATAATATCAAAAATGTGTTCTAAAAAAAATTAGGTTGTTACAGTGAAATGTTGTTTTAATGTATGTCAAATATTTAGCTTGACCAATTCTTTGTTTATATATATATATATATATATATATATATACATATATGTATGCATATGTATGTATATATATTATGTATGTATGTATATATTTCAGTAGCATAATTTAATGTTGATATATGAACAACATCACCTATGGTGTAAAGTATTTCATTTATTTATGTTTCTACCATATCTTTGCAGAATTTTAGTCTTCTCCTATCTTTTTTTGCCGCATACGTATCATATAGTTTTTGTCTAATGAAAGTATGTAGTATTTAATATATAATAGAAGTTGTATTGTGATATAAAACATTAATTTTTTTCAATAAAAAAACTAATAGATGAATAAAACTTAAGTATTATTTATAAAATTTCTTTAATTTGATTTAAGATCATTTTATGATCAATCACTATTTTCTTATCTAATTTATATAGCTAACAGGGAGTGCATCTTGTGACATAACATTTTCTAAGATTAAAATGAACGCAAAATAACAGGAAATTCATACTTAAAATTTTGTACAGTCAATATAAATATCCATAAAGAAAAATTATATAGAACACAATTCGTAGCCAATGAAAAAGGAAGACGAAAATATATGTTCATGCTATATTCATTCTAGTGTTCCATTTGATTGAAATCTCTTGTCACCAACTTTTTACTTTCTCTGTTCAATTTTACTTACACATATCTATCAAAAAAATATTTATTATCATAACTATTTTATCATATTATAAATAAAAGTGATAATCTATTTTTGAAATAGTGGACTTATCATTGAAACGAATAATTCAATGAACTACATTCATGCCCACTACATAAAAAAATAAGGAAAAAACTCCTTTGTTTGAGGGTAAAAGAATAAAAATTGGAAAAATAAAGAAGATCATGTGCCTTTTTCTGTATTTGTTTTAATTATTATTGTCTCTATCACAACTTGATCTACTAATTTTATTAGAAAATATAACCCTCAATGTGTTCATTTGTCACTGTTCACTCGTTATGTGAACACTAATTATTAAATTCTCTCTCGAATGAAAACACAAAAGAAATTAATTGAAGAAATTAAACAAGAAAATGAAATGAAACCTCTCGCTCACAATGCATAGAAGTTTTTTGTGTGAAACAAAGTTCACAGTTATTTGGACATTTATCTGTTCTTTGTTTTCTTATTTAATAAAAAGATAGTACCTAAATTTCCATGCGAAGAACTTCAGTGAACCATATCAATGGATTGCAGTTGAATCATTTATGAAAATTTTAAATGATCTCAAATTGTTGCAGACAAGAGATCCTAAAGAATTTATAAGAAGTGAATGATTGTGATTTATGACTGAAGAAACATAAAGGTTGAAATTGTTGCACTATTCATACAAAAGAAGTCTTTTTTAATAAATAAAAAGGTATTAATGTTCATAAGGATACAAACAATATTGAAGTATAGTATGTGATGAAAATCGTAAGAGGAAAATATGAGTGTGAATTGATGAATAATTTTCTACAATATATTCACCAACTCTTTCTTATGTGGTACCTTGAATTTCGTTGAATTTTGAACTTAATAAACTGTTGCAAATAACATTTGAGATTTTTTAAGAAGAAGAAGAGTAGAAAACTTAAAAAGTCGTAGATTAAAAATAAGAGGAAACCATTTATTTATAGCTAATAAATAGTAGTATTAATAGGTACCTTATCATAAAAGTCACAACCTTTCGAAAAAGTCACTGCTCATCGTAAAAGTCACAACTCACCGGAAAAGGCACAACCCTTTGGAAAAGACAACCATTTGAAAAAATCACAACCCTTCAAAAAAGTAGGAACTTATCGAAAATGTCACAACCCCTCAAAAAAGTCACAACCTTTAGAAAAAGTCATAACTCATTAGAAAAGTCACAACCCTTTAATGTGAAAAGGAATCTAGTCTTAATAAAATATAATTAATTAAATGAATAAATAAATAAAATTGAGTATTTTTAATTAGGGGTATTATAGTAATTTAACATTTAAGTTTGAGAGTTCATGCTTTTAAGGTAGTATATATATAGATTCATGACTTCACTCAGATTCTATAATATGAATTAAGAAATTTACCACAATGATCCCAATCTTTTTTCATGAAATTGAGAATTTTTCAGCCCTATGTTATATGAATCATAATATATATGCACTCACGTTTCACAGTACACTCAGTCTCATGAACTCATGATATACCCTTAATGACTAGTGAAATCACTCTACGCATGCATATTCTCAGATCAAATTTCTTGAACTATTCGTTCTTATGATCTTTTTGCTCTAGCCCTTCTAGTGATTCTCTTTCAATTTTGATAGCAATGTTGATAATACCTTAGTATTAGTTTGTATGATAGGGTAGATGACCCCTATTGTGAAGAACGTAGTGTGCTTATTCCATATACGTGAGGTTGTAAGTGTGGAGGAAGATCAAAATGAGGCTTGGTTATATATAGTAGATAGATTAAAATCTCTGGTGTGTGTTCTTATTAGTGATTCATGAAATTTCAGATGGTAGAGATGATAAGAAAGTGGGAAATTCTTAGAAGAATTGGTTACCTAGAAATCCATTGAGTGGTTAAAGTACTAGACTTGAATGTGATGTTGATAATATATGGATGAATGCATGATGCATTATGTGCTTTTTGATTAGAACTTTAGATTTATTGAATGTGGTGGTAAGGAGTAGTATTCTTGGGATGAAATTCCCTACAGAGGTAAATAACATGAATCTTGTGGTTTGGATTAGTATAATCACCTTATGTGTAGTACTTTGTGACTCTGAGTTAGGCTTATATGCGATAAGAGAATGCATTTAAACTCAAACATTGGAAGGAGTAAACATATTTACCCTTATGGGAGAGATATATGTAGTAGCTGATAAAGTGTAGTGTTCACTAGAAAGAGCCTAGTGAGAAGTGTTTCTAAGCTTAAAAACTATCAGTCATATCGCTTAAGGCATAATAGTTCTATTCTTGTTTCATGCCCAAGGTATTCATGTTTTATGTCAAATAGCTTCAGATAGAGTATGACTCCAGTTCAAATCTATATCATTCATACTTTATGAACCCATGTCAGATGACTCAATACTCAGACTCTATTAGTGATTTATGTTCAAATGTCTCACACGAATCATGGCCGTAATTCTTTCCCCTGAAGGTTATTAGAAATTTTGATGAGAATGTTTGAGGTGATAGCCTTATTCCTATTGTTATTCTTATAATCTTCATGTTCATGACCTATAACCTTTTATTCTTATGTGAGCGTTCGTGCCAAGAGTTCTCTAGTTGAGTTTCAAACTCTCAATATAAATCAGTTCTATCTATGTTAATGAGAAAGTTCAGAAGTCACAAAGGTAGTAAGAGTAGCTCATTTCCTTTTTAGTCCAACTTGACCATCATTGACGAATGATTCCAAGGGGAGATACTATAACACCCCAAAAATCTCTAAGCGAAGATCCGAATCATTTTTCATATGTGTGTAGGGTCATATCAGATCATTCTTAATTGTGCATAGGTGTTAAGGTCTATTCTTTAGCGTGGAAGGAGATTTGAAGATGAATTAAGGTCATAAGAATCCTATGATACAAAATTGAGTTGAAAGCTTCCTTACTGATTGAGTTTCGATATAAGATTTTGCTTTGACCAACTTCAAACGATCATATCTCATCAACTCACTGAAATGAGTTTTTCTCTTCCTTGCATGATCAATAGGGCACCCTAGATACATTAGGGGGAAACTTTCTCCCATTAGACCAGTGACATCCTCTACCACTTGAACATGGCATTGACAACCACAATTGGGTGGATTTTATGCCCTAGTTCTCTTGTATGCGAACATTCCTTGGAAAAGTCAAATTTGATGGATTTAAAGCTTAAAATCACTGAAGTACATCGATGATGAAGGAATCAGTGTCCCACAAGAGCCAATTGATGTCACATTGGCTAAATGCAGGTTTGGCTAAAGCAAAATTGTCTAAGCATCGACAATTCATATGCGTAGTATAATTTCTAACTGTCATTCCTCCAACCCCATCGTAAGTGTTTCTGAAAAAACAAAGTCAGAAGCAGCAATGCAATTGGTACTACACAACTATGGATCGGCATTCCTCCACTCTAGGGCAAGTCAGGGAGCGGAAGCTATAAAGGGAAAAAACACACTCAAATAATAAAGTGTTTCCTTTAGATGGTTCCAAGGATAGAATAAAATTTTGGGTAATTATGTACCATTATCTTCTTCTCATTTAGGGAGAGTAGACATATAGAATTATAGAAGAGAAACTTTATAGAATATTACTTTGAGTATTGTAGCTAAGAATCTTTCTTATAGAGGAAAAAACCTCAGATTTTGCATCACTTTAAGCTTGGATGTAAGATTTTGTTAATCAAATTAGTTTGAAATGGATATATTTTAGTATTGCCTCTATTTATTCATTTATGAGGAACACAATCATTAGTTATGGGTGTGTGTACAAGATAGGGGTGTAAAACCTCCAATGAGTATTGATTAATTGGCTCTTAAATTGATTGTATGACATTAATCTATTGTTGTTGTAACACCCCGACTTTTCAAAATGTCTAAATTAATTCTTACCTTCGTGGAAAGACAAAGAGGGTGAGAAAAATATTAAGAATGATGTGGTATGTCATATTTTAAGTATTCAAGGGTTGTATCTCAAGTTTTGAAGTAAGGTAATTCGCAAAATAAAAGTTGGTGAAAGTTATCGTAAGCTCCTTTTTAAAGATTTCTCTGAAATTTGGGTCAAATATCTCGGAAGTTTTCTCCCAATCTATTAAGATTTATGGGGCCCACGACCCATTAAATCAAATGTCTATGAGTCTAGTTTCCAACGCATCAAATGGTTTGTTCATAAAACTTCAGAATAGAGAGATATTCACATTTTCGCAAGATTGCACAAGCAGGCACGTGAGGTGGATCCCCTAAGTCGGTGAAAGCTTATAAGATAGCATCTTCTTCATTTTCTTCATTCAAACTCGAAAGAAACCCACAAAAATTAGATAAATTCTCCTCAAATCATCCTTGGGTGTTCATAATCTCTTCTTGGCTCCTTATCGACAATTGCCTTACTTCGCGAGTTCATCGTTTTGGTATAGTTTTCATGGTGAATTGATCGGTGTAGCCCCGTGGAGGCTGTGGCAGCAAACTTTTTTTTAGTAGTTTGATTTTATTAAAGTGTTCTGGGCGTGTAAAGAAAGGTAGGAACCATCTTTTATTAGTTTATGGATACCTTAGGTCTTGGATAGTAATTTACGATAGGAATCCATATCTATTGTCGTAGTAATTCTTGTCCTTAATTACTGATTGATTTAACATTTTTTTTAGTGTTGTAGTGGTGCGGACAGAGGAATTTTCAGAATAAATTATAAAGGAAAAGGTATGTTAAGGATATTCCCTTCGTTCGGCATATTTCCTTAGATCTTGGGAGTGATATAGTAGGGTAGTTAATTAATATTGGTGATCTTTTAGATGTAATTGTGAATGTTGGGTGATTGAGTGGTTATAAACCCTCATTATAGGGATTCATAATCTGTTAAGAATGACCCTGAGTTAGGAACGACTCGGAAACTATATATACATATATATTGTTTATAGCTAAATTGCTCACTTTTAGCTTATTCAATTGTTTCTTGTCGCCCTTGGGGATATTGTGGTTAGCTATTGAGTTATGAATTGCCTATGTAGGCTATGATGTTGTCTAATAGGACTATGTTATTGCCTAAGAGGACTATGTGTTGCCCACGGGTCTATATTGATGCCAAAAAGTGTTATGTGTTGCCTACAGGGATATTTTGATGCCAAAGAGGGCTATGTGTTGTCTACAGGGCTATCTGATGCAAAAGAGGGCTACATGCATCCCATAGAGCTATGATGTTGCCTAAGAGGGCTATGCGCTGCCTACGGGGCTATATCGTTGCCAAAAAGAGCTATGTGACTTCTTACAAAGACAAAGGGCTACCGATAGGGTTATGTAGATTGATTTGGCACCTTCTGGGCTTATGTGGGCCTAGGTAGGTGGTATGTTGTTTGTACCTACCGAGCCCATGGGGGCTTGGTTAGGTTGTTGTTTGATCATTATTGTATTTTTTAGATTTAGTAGTGGGTTAGCATGCTTATCTAAATTTGATTTCCTTACCTGATTGTTTTTGGTATATTATGATACTTACTCATTTAGTCTATAGCCTTTCATACTCTATACATTATTTTGTACTAACTCCCCATTGCGTGGGGCGCTGCATTCATGTATGCAGAACCCGATAGACGACCGAGTAGACCTCCTCAACAGCAGAATTGACTTCTATCTGGTTGGCTAGCCCCTTTCCTCCGGAGCTACCAGAGTTGGGAGGTTTGTTAGCTTTTGTTGTATATATTTTTATGGGTAGACTGGGGCCCTATCCCGCCAATCTTTACTACTCTTGGAGGCTTGCAGACTAGTGTGTGGGGTGTATAGCTACGGTATGGCCATGCTGTCCTAGTTTGTTGGTTTGCTGATGCTTGTTAGATGTTTGATATATTTTATTGATATATACCTGCTTTCAGTTTCTCTATAGAGATCATGGTGGCCTCGACGGCCCAATCAGGACTTATGTGCTAGTTGACTATTTCTTTATATGAACTCTTGGGAGTAGTTGTTTCTTTTATAGATCTGTTGACAGGGGTCTTGTCGGCCGATGACTTAATTTTAAGCCGAGATATACTTGTTTGTTTTCTTGATTACGTGTGGCTGCCATGCGCTAGTAGCAAGTGGTTCAGTAAGATCGGCTCGAGCCTGAGTTCTGGCATTAGGAGCCAGTTGCTCCCCTTGAGTTTGGGGCGTGACATTTGTCAGTGGTTACAAATATTACTTGAGATCTCTAACACCGTTTTGGCTTGACAAAACAAAATGAAGTTGGGTAAGACTCAATAATGAGGACTTGTGGAAATTACTTTATGGATTTGAGTAGAGCCGTCAATATGGTCTAGGCCCATTAGGCCGGCCTGGCCTAATCCGTGATTTGATAGGGTTGGACTACAATTTTTGGAACCCATTTAAGAAAATGGCTTTTTAGCCCGGTCTGAATAAGTATGTCGATTTGTGGGGCTTGAGAAATATGGATAGGGCCGGCCCGTGGGTCAAATAAAAATTAATTAGAAATATAAATAAAATAGAGTATTAAAAATAATAAGAGTCTAAAATCAAAATCTGTTTAAAGTTTGAAATATTACAATTTAAATACAAATTATGTTTATAAGATATGTACTACATAAAATAAAAATTTCAAAAATTTCTAGGGAATCACTACATAGGCCATATCCTATGGAATATTGTCATAGTTTTTGTGTTTTGTTATGATCATTGAAAAACAATTAGGTTAATATTTCTATTTAGCTATTCATGCTTTTACTTGAAATCAAACTTAATAAATATTATAAAGATAATTTTATTTGTTTATTTGATAAAGAAGTAGTAACACTAACATCATGTAATATTGTCTTGTCGATTTTTATGATAATATTTTTGAATTATAATTTAATTTAAAAATTATAAAAAATATACTTATAAGAAAAGAGGGATGACCTGGCAAAGCCCATAGCCCACGTACTTGTGGGTTGGGCCGACCATTTTCTGGCCCACACAAAAAATGGGGTAGCCCGACCTGGCATATTTTAAAGCCTGTATGGGTTAGCCCGGATGGGGTGAGCCAACCCATATTGACAGCTCTAGATTTGAGTGAGGAATGGAATAATCAAAGTAATTTCTCATGTTATGATATGAGCTAGGGATAGTCTATCTACTCAAGCAATGTTTGGTGTTTTATTGGTAAAGGTCGTGTAGTTCAAGAGAATGGGATATACGTTTGATAGTTCGAGAGAATATCGAATGTAGTCTAGACCAAACATTATCCATGTATCAATCGATTGGTTATGATTAATCTTTGCCTGCTTGAGTTGAAAGCCCAATCATAACACACCCCTAGTCTTTTCCAAACTTGATAGATCATATTTTTGTTGATTTCGTATTTTGTTACTTGATATTGACGAATTTTAGTTTTCCTAAAACCCCCCATTTTACACACACATATATATATATGCCTGTTGATTGTGCTAGTTTCTTTTGAATTGTGAAATCAATCGAGAGTGATCCCATCTTCCAATTCTTTTGGTTCAACCCTTAATTCTAAAGTTGGGTACTGTTTTACAAACGATCACCTATGCTCTGAAAAAAAGAGACAAAGTTAAGCGTTCATCAACCTCTATAATATGTGATAATGACTTCCTTTCCGCCGCTGCAAAAATAATTATATCATTTGCATAAGCAAGATAATTTAAGTTGTCACTCCTCTTAGGTCTCCCATAGCCCACAAGATCAAGTTTATAAAATAATTGATTAAGGGCCCAAATGAGCACTTCTGCTGCAATGATGAATATTAGGGCTGGGCATAAATATAAAAAAATTGAAATATCAAACCGAACCATTTTTTTTTTATATTTTGGTTTCGGTTTTTGGTTTTCAGTTCGGTTTTCGGTATGTGTTTTTTGTATTTTCGGTATTTCGATTCGGTTTTCGATATGTATTTTTCGTAATTTTGATATTTTGATTTAATCGAAATATACTATATTATAATTATTAATATTAAATATTATATCAATTTGTCTTTTAAATTTTATTTCTTTTTATATTCTTAGCAAATAACAACTGCCAACGCCAAATAGCATTAGGTTTACAAGTTTAAAATTTTGTTTTTGTTTCTGACTTTCTGTCGCATCTTCATCTTCTCTTTCAAGAACCAGCTTTCCATTTTCCAAGTTGGACATCGCGACCAGCCGCACTTTCGTCTTCTCTTTCAAGAACCAGCTTTCCATTTTCCAAGTTGAACATCGCGACCAGCAGCAACCAGCGCCGCAACCAGGTCAGTCGACCATCGACCAACAACCAGCGAGTCAGCGACCAGCCATTTCAACCGCGACCAGCGTCCAAACAAAAACTGAACCGAATTAACAAAAATCGAATTGAATTAACAAAAATCGAACCGAACCGAAATAATTCAGTTTGGTATTCGGTACAACTATTGCAAGAACCAAAAAAAAAAACCGAAACCAAACCGAATTACCGAATGCCCAGCCCTAATGAATATAGGAGAGGATAAAGGGTTATCCTGCTTCCCCCTTCTTGTGGAATGAAAAAACCTTGAACCTCACCATTGATGATAATAGAATACCAATTATTAGCAATAATTCTTCAAATCATATCAACCACAACGGTATCAAAACCCACCCATTTAAGCACTTCCACCAAGAATCTATAATTCACCCTATCATATGCTTTAGCTATATCTAGCTTAATTATAACATTAACTGGCTTTCCCTCTTTTACTAATATTAGTAATAATTTCTTGAGCCAATAACATATTTTTAGATATATTTCTATTCTTCACAACTCGAGACTGATTCTGAGAAATCAGTCCAGATAATTATCCTTCATTACTAATGTAAACATTACTAATAATACACTATATTCTTCGTTATTCTTATACACTCTACTAAATTACTTCTTAATGACGAATATTTGAACGATTAAGCTTAAGACCTCTACTCTAAACAATTGAAGTCGTAATCTTAGTTGACCAAGTCAATATCACTTTTTTTTTTTAAATTTTAATTCACGACTTGGATAATACCTTAAGTTAAATTCTCTCGGGCAAATTATGTATTTTTCTAAACTTAAGTAAGCAAATAATAATAAAAAAAGAACTTAGGTGGTGGAAGTGTAATTTGCAGAAGAAATTGAATTTTCCATAGTGGACTCTGAAGAAGTACCAAGTCCAGTCTTAGCAAAGCCAGTTTTCCTATCCCAAAGCTGTGCAGAGAAGAGCAACACCGTGCGCGATCTTCATTCCCAATTTTCCATTTCACTCTAAGATTGGATATCAGCAACAGAAGAAAGTTAGCTTCATTAGTCTCTGTTCTCTCGGGCGATCCATCGACATCCCTAACATCATATTCTGTAGAGCCCTAATTGGAATAACCAGAGTTCAAAACTGAAAAAATGTCGTGGTTCAAATCGGCCATGAGCAAAGCCGTGGAGGTTGGGAACAAGAACAACCTCACCCGCACTGTCAAGAACTACGCCGACTCCGTTGTTCAACAAGCCGGTCAAGCTGTCGCAGAGGGCGCCAAACTCCTCCAGGATCGTATTGTAATTTCTCCACTATCTAATTTCGTTTTCTTACAAACAGCACTACATATTATTAATACTTGTCTTGCAATTATACAACACAAATTAGGTGCCGTTTGGTTGTCTTTCAAGGGAGTTAATGGGTTTATGAAAATCAGCATAATATAGTACATTGTTTGGTTGCATTTTAAGGAGATTAATTTTGGCATACAATCCTGTATAGCTAAATACATTGTTTTGTAGTTTTACCTTAGTAAATTAATGAGGAATCTATGTATATTTTATGTGGGGTAAGAATAGGTGCATTATATAATACCTAGATTAAAACACTGAAATGACAAAACTAAACCTCCTAAACTTAACAAACATTTTATTTTACTAATGTATTTTAAATATATACACTATATACTAATATGATAATCAAACCAAATATTCAGCAAAGAAATAATTCACATTACAATACGTGCATTACTAATCCGTGCAAAGCAATCCTTATATTACTAAACCCTTCATAAGTAATCCTTATATAATGATTCCTGTATTTCTAATCGTTGCATAACTTGTATCTAAAATAAACGGCCTTTAACTAATTTAAAAATGTAGTTTCTAGTCGGGTATACAACTTTCTTTAATTTTTTCACTCAATGGTGTGTGTACTCATGCCCCTAATATCAGACTTGATTATTTGTTTTAAACATTTGGGGAATTCCACTAAGAATAATATTTTGAGAAGGATTTTTTTTTATCCTTAGTGCTTTCTTTTAATTCTTTTAAATAAGCTTAGAACCATATTTGAGCAACTAATCAAATTTTACCGAAGTAATTAAGGCCAAATAATCAGAAAATGAATTTAAGGTCTAACTCAACTCCAAAATGTAGCTTATAAAGTTATGATTACCCAAAACCATATGAGGAGACCCGTTTTCAAAATTCCCCATCGATGTGGGATCTAATGACCCCGCATGCCCATGACTTGGATATTTGGAGCGTGAACAAAATGACATACCAAAAAATCGAGATGAACTTGAGCTCTGAAAACATGATATAAAATAGACCTTCGGCCTAACTCAACCCCAAAAGCTAGCTCATGCGGTGAGGATTGCTCGATATCATATAAGGAGACCCATTTTTATATCTTCAACTGCTGTAGGATCTAACAAGTGGAATCCAATAGAGTTCAATCAACGACAATACATCTCACTTTTAAGCACCATTCATAATGTCATGTTGTTCCCTTTCAACTCGGTCAATAGTTCTCCTCACTATCCTTCTCTTTCTTCATTCTCTTGAATAACTTCTTATGCAAAACACACTCAAACTAGTTCTCTTTTTCGCAGTCTTCTTCAAATCCTCCTCCTGAAAATTCACGGCATAACTAATTTCAACTCACCCTTTTGCTTTATAATCATTTAGACCCACATTTCTTCTCCACAAATGACTTGATTGAGGAGCCTAAATTGTGGTTGGTAGTGGGTACGTGAGTCCGCACGATGGAGCGTCATGAGTCGCATGAGGGATGGAGGGGACGATGGTGGTAAGTCTAAGGGGTTAGATTGATAGAGGAAGAGAATCAAATTTAGGCTCCTTAGTCTAGGGGTCTATCGGAGACACTTCTTTTTTAAGGAAGAGGTAAGGTCTATGCACACACTACCCTCCCCAGACTCCACTTGTGGGATTACACTGGGTATGCTGTTATTGTGTCTAGAAATTTGTGGAGGACAAACTTTGGTTACCTATGAAGTGGAAGGGTAAGTTTAATCTGGTTATTACAATGAATGTTTTTGTGGAGGATTTGAGGAAGACCACGAGAAGGGGTACTTGTTTGACTGCTTTTTGCATAAGAAGCTATCTAAGAGAGTGAAGAAAGAGGAAGATAGTAAGAGGAGGGGTTGGTTGAGTTGAAAGATAACACCATGGCATTAACAACGGCGTTTGAAGTGAAGGAATTATTGAGTATTAACAAGGAATGGAGAGCTAGATAGCTAAGCTCAAGTTGATGCTTGAGGAAACAAAGAGGTGCGTTCATGTATTATGTAAGTTGCTTACTAGTAGAACCATTGATTTCCATTCAGTTGCATTTGCTTCCATATCTTCCTCTTGTGAACTGATGTCAATCTGGAATGGAACTGGATCTGACTCAGCGTACATGATTTCCAAAGTGTCTGAAAAATCTGTCTCCTCCTCTCTCTGCTTTTTACTTTCAATAACCTCGTCAATTATCAGAATCTCCCCATGATTTTGTTTTTCTAAGCGATCCTTGTCTGCTTTCTTTTTCCGCAGAGAGTATTATTGTAGTCCTCAAAAGAAAAGGAAACCAAGTTGTTTCTTGTTTTTATCATTATGATAGCTGAAGTATAATAAAATTTTATAAAGTAAGGTTTGCTTAAGAAAAGTAAATACAAGCAGCAGAGATCATATTGGAGTTTAACATCATTATGAACTTCTGGAATACTACAGGAACTGTGAAGTTTTATACGTGGGCTCCCTGTGCTTGCGTTTTTCTTATGTGTAACTAAAGAGTTCATGAGATGATTTTTTGCTTATGTCAGGGGAATAGGAACTTCAAAAGTTTCAAACAGACGGTCAAAAGATTGGAAGAAGCTTCTGTCTCTTGTAGGGGACCAGCGAGAATTCTATTGATGAAAAGGTGGTTAGCTGTACTTAAAGAAATTGAAAAGAGGACTGAGGTTTCTGCTGAAGTTAAGGAAAAGATCAACGAGCAGCAGTATCCTTCCGAAGAAATAAAGGAGAATCCAAGAAAACAATCTCTGGTGAGTAAATTGATCTTCGAAGCTCTTTCACTTTTATCTTTTCTGTTTTGTGATGAAGCAGGACTTGGAATTTCTCTTTCTAGAAACAATTTCTCCCGTTTGGTCTTCATGTAAGAAGGAAATATGAATATTCTAGAATTAGTTTGTTCTTCAGTTTGGGATTTATATGTGCATTAAGTAAAATAATTGTACGTTTAAGTAGTTTTGCCATAGATTCATTGGTGCTGTTTATCTCATGGAATAATCTGTTTAGGAATTGGTTCATTGTGTCAATTAATCTCCTTTTTGATATGGTGCGTCTATTAGTCCCCTAAAAGGCTCTTTTGCCGGTTTAGAAATATCAAGGAGTGTCAGACTCCCTTCAATCCGTTTATGCTGCTTTTGGTTGCTAAATCACCAACTGGATCTTGGTTTGTTATTTATACTTCTAGGATGTCTTCATCAGCTGATTTCAAACTAACCTTGTTGAAGCCTATTTTATCTGGAGTATGATTTGTATACCATCTACAATCCAGTAATATTTATTGCATCAAGTACGCAGACCATGAGGACCGACATCTCATAAATTGATGAAGCTGAGCATGTTTGATAAAGCTTCTTTGTCCACATTCCACAAGTGTCTTTTGGACGCAAATTTGAATGGATATCAGATTGTCTTTGGTTGTCTTACAATGCATATCAAGTTCTGTTGGTTGTGATCTGTTTATTGTTTCTGCTTTTCTTGTATGGTTTTAGTGAAAACCCTTATGTTATATATATTATATGCTACTTGTTGTGAAAACAATCATTCCAATTAAATTCAGACTGTTTTGATTGTGGTCACCTTGTCTCTCTTATTTAGTTAACATGTGGTTCTTGTACTTATGTTGCTTAGATGGAGAGTAAACTCAATCACAATATTTTTTTCTGTTATGGGTATATGTTGTTTATTTATTGATTGAATTCTCATGATTCACCCTTCAGAAAGGTTTTTCACTCCAGTTTACTTGTTTCACACAGTTAGTCTAACCCGTCTCCAATTTGATAGGTTCTCTATTATGATACAGAGATGGGTGGTGAGCCAATGAACTTCCATGACGTCTTTCTCTACAGTCAAGCTTTGGAGGGCATATCAATATGTATGGTACGTAAATAATTTTTTTCAGTTCCTGCTTGGTTTTGCCAAAGAAGCTCATTCATGTTTAGTTTCATTTATCAGTTTTGTATATGTCATCCTTTTTCCGAAGTGTGAAGAGGAAGAGAAATAAAAGAGAAACATGGCTTAATTATTCCCTCAAGCTATTGGGGTTTACATGCTGTAAAAAGGAAGGAAAATCACTACTTAATTACAATATGAGTAAATCAAGCAATATACTATATTTACTCTTATTCTAAGTACTCATGAGACCCTAACCCTCATACTTAAGCTGGTGCATACAAATCATATGTACCAAACTTGCTACATATATAACTCGTTCTAGGACCGGCGATGGACTTTGTGAATATATCTACAGTTGTTTATTTGGCCGCACAAACTTTGTGATGATGTCTCCGAAGAGCTCCTTCTCTCTGACAAAATGGCAATTAATCTCTATGTGATTGGTCCCTCTTGTGAAACACTGTATTCGACGCAATGTGAAATGGAACCGCGTTATCACACACAAGTTCCATTTCTGTGATCTCTCCAAATTTTAATTCCTTTGGTAGTTGTTTGATCCATGAGTTCACATGTAGGTATTGCCATATCCTGATGTTCTGTTTCTGCAGTCAATCTAGCTACCCCATTTTGTTTTTTACTTTTTCAAGACATGGAATTTGCCCCAACTAGAACAGAGTATCCAGAGGTGGATCGTTTGTCGTGGGTAACTTTGTCCAATCTACATATGTCTATCCAAAATTCTTTCCAATCTACATATGTATATCCAAATATTTTTTCATGTCCTTAGTCTTCGTAAATTAGTCCTTTCCATAGAACAAATTTTATGTATCAAACAATCGCATTCCAGTGGTTGTCACAAGGAGGATCTAAGAATTGACTTACAACAATAGTTGATTAGAATCACTAGACAATATCAGGTCAAGGCACAATAAGATGATTCACTTTTTCTACTAACCTTCTATATCTTCTGGGATCACTAAGAGGCTCCCCTGACCTAGTAGGAGCTTAACATTTGGATTTATTGGAGTATCAATAGGCCTACAATCTTTCATCCCCGTCTCCTCATAGATATCAAATTCATACTTCCTCTTGAAATAAAAATTCCTAAGTTGAATTGAGCAACCTCAATTCCCAAAATGACCTTAGTCGACTAAGTTCCTTGGTCTGAAAGTGCTGAAAAATGTGACATTTCAACTTGGTGATTTCCTCTTCATCATTACATGTGATGACTATTTCATCTGCATAAATCACCATCCAGGGCGAATTTATAGCCTAGTTCATTGTGCACGAGAACCCATGGTCTTTCCATCAAACTAGGTATTTTGTACATGTTATTTATTGATCTAATATTATGTGC
Organism: Solanum piurae; assembly: GCA_029582685.1. Lineage (NCBI taxonomy): Eukaryota > Viridiplantae > Streptophyta > Magnoliopsida > Solanales > Solanaceae > Solanum > Solanum piurae. Next base: position 11,614 of record JAJOOO010008591.1, on the reverse strand, counting down.
TGGCACCCATACTCCAAAAAGGCTAAATGATGCACTTGTTTGAATGTTAGTTATTTTCTCAAAGGAATAAGGATCAATTTCCACTTAATATATTTTTTTTCTCCATTTTTTGGTGGTGCACCCATATTATAAAAAGGGCTAGTTTCAAATATATACAATAAAATAATTAGCTTATAACAAATATAGCCATGTTTTATTTACATATAAAATAGCCAAAAGTCATAGGAAGTATACATTGACTATACAATATATTTAGGCAAAAATCATAAAAAGTATACACTGACTATACAATATAACTTACCTATACATGAGCTATATACTAACTATACATTATGATACATTGAAAAAACTGAATATAACTTAACTATACATGAAGTATACACTAACTATACATAAAGTATACACTAACTATACATGAAGTATAAACTGACTTTTCAGTCTCGATCAATTCAAAATCACCATTAAACCATCCCAAATTTTAGATATAAAATCCTCTTGATGTTTAGTTTTTCTTTTTTGAAATTCCACCTCCGACTTCACAATATTTTGATTTGTTTTTCAACACATCGATAATAACTGGTAACATTGCATTAACTAAGAAAAAATAATAATTAATGGTTAATTTTTGGGTTGCATGTTTTAACTTTGGTGCCATTATTGTTGTGTGCTCCTGATGAAGCATTGATATCTTGTCGTGTTTTCAATTTGGTCTAAGCTTCTTTTGATATAGAATTCGCTCGAAACGATTTTCATTTGCGGTATGTCGAATTTTAAAGAAGAAGGACGAAGCAAGAACAACAACAGAAGAAGACGAAGAAGAAGTAGTAATGAAGAAGATGAAGAAGGAAGTAGCAAAAGGAGAAAAAGGAAAGGAAGAAAAAGAAAACGAAGACGTAGCGGAAGAAAAAGATAATGAAGTAGAAGATGCAAATAATTTTTTTTGGAAAAATTAAGGCCGAAAGGACATTTTAGGTAAATTAAAAAAATTGGCTAAAAAGATGGTAAGTAAACCTTACGGGCTGACATTTTGCATAATTTGCCCTTATAAAAATTCTAGATCCTCTTTTGCCACCAAGTACATGCACAAACTTAGAGTAGTGACAATAATACTAAGAATGATTAGCTTTAATTCAAACCATGCCGAATTCATGAATAACCATGCTTGATTTTTTCAAACCGTGCTCGAGGAGATTGCTTCAGACCATAAAGTGATCGTCGTGGTCTGCACACCATGTTGTTAGACCCCCCGCCCTGAGCAGCAAACCTGATGGTGTCTCCACATATGCCTCACCTTGGAGGCCTTCTGTTGAATTTACGTATTGTCCCAAAGTAAATGATGAAGAAAGTGATTGATTGCAAAAACCTTTTTCAGAGGCAGAGGTTCTCAAAATTATTAACTTGTGTGTAGTGGACAAGGCACCTGTTCCAGATTGTTTCACAATAGGGTTTTCCAGAGAGTGTATAATGTCAATTGTTCTATACTCATCAGAATGAGTTTTTTGAAAAATCTTTCAATGCTACTTTCATTGCTTTGATTCTTAGAAGAATGGTGTAGAAGAGTTAAAAGACGTTAGACCCATTAGTCTTATAGGTGAGGTCTACAAGATCTCAAGATCTTATCCAAGTTGTTAACAGAAAGATTGAAATCAGTGATGGGAAGCTAAACTGGTTGATGTACACCAAATTATTTTTCTTTAAGGAAGACATTTTATGGATTATGTAGTACTGGCTAATGAATTAGTTGATTCCAGTATCAAATCCAAGAGGCCAGAGGTATTATGCAAACTGGATATGGAAAAGGCCTATGATCATATCAATTGAGAGTTTTTGCTAAAAATGCTCAAACATACTTTGGAAACAAATGGATTAACTGGATAAGATTTTGCATCTCTAATGTAAAATTTCTCTATTTTGATAAATGGGAGTCCTGAAGGTTTTTTTCACTCTCAGACAGGCCTTAAACTAGGTGGCCCAATGTCACCTTTTCTGTTCTTATTAGCTATGGAGGGACTTAATCTTATGATAAAGATTGCATAGTTCGATAACTGGATTAGGGGTTTTGGTTCTCTACCAAATGCTAATGAAGGAATGGAAATTTCCCACCTATTGTATGCAGATGATTCTTTAAATTTTTGTGAAGCTGAAGTGAGCCAGATCAAAAATCTCTCCAACCATCTTTGAAGCTTTGTTTGGATTACATGGTGCAAAGAGCTTTCTATATCTTGTTAATGATGTATCCAATTTGGTGTCTATAGCAGGAAATCTGGGATGCCAAGTGGGTGCTATGCCAACAACCTACTTGGGGATGCCTTTGGGGGCCAAAAGTCTATCTTTAAAGATCTTGAATGAAGTTATAGAGAAATGTGATAAATATTGGCAAGGTGTAAATCTCAATACCTATCTTTAGGTGGTAGAGTGACCCTCATCAACTCTGTTCTGGATGCACTTCCCACTTATATGATGTCTGTCTATCCTCTACCCAAAAGGGGTAGACAAAAAGATTGATAGATTGAGAAGAGATATCCTCTGGCAAAGAAATAAGGAGAACAAAAGCGTTAATTACTATAACTATGTTAACATGACTTGATTATTTCCTCTAGATACCGGGTTATATAACTATGTTAACATGCTCTAAAATGACTCAGAATCACTACATAACTACAATTGGAGGAAATCAAGCTATCTACTATGTTTACACTTATTCTAGAATATTCACGGGATTCCAACACTAAGCTTTGGTTTTCATGATTACTTTGATCTTTCCAAATAAATGCTTCTTAAGAAACATCTTTTAAGTGAGTTCTTAGGCTAAATAATGAAAGTTTAGATATAGACAACTGCTTTATTATGGAAAGTAGTGGTGTCTTTAGTTTTATCCTTCCAGATTGTGTAATGTCTGTGGTCGTTTCTTTTATGTATAATTTGGTCGATATCTAGCTCTCGAAATTGTTGATTAAGAAAGTTAACGACAAATTTACTCTTTTCTGTTACTCAGATTCTTGAAGCGCCAAATGAAGAGGAAGTCTCTCTCCTTCTTGAATTGTGTGGGTGAGTTTAGTCAGTATCACAGACCAAGAGTGTGTCTTCAGTAAATTCTGGCTTATGTTGTATCTGTTGAGTAGGCATTGAGTGTCAAGATATTAACTGTATTTAGTTACCTGCAGACTCTGTCTCACGGGAGGAAAAGAGGTGCACTATGCAATAGTCAGCAGTATCCAGGATCTGGCAAAAGTTTTCTCAAGCTACAAAGATGAAGTATTGGTAAAGTCAGACAGTCCTTTCTATCTTTTAGCAATAGAAAACCGTCTTGATTTTAAATAAAATTAATAGACAACTGTAATTGAAACTCTTGTGTACTTTTGTTACTCTTTGACTGTGCTACTTTGATGCCACAATCATTTGATGAAATGCTGGGCCTTCGTATATGTTCAATATTTTTCACTGCAGTACTATGTTTTGCTGAGGCTGAGAATTGTTGTGTGGTTCAATTTCAGACATCTTTTATCTAATAATTTAAAATTATATGGTGTTGGTTGGTTAACTAAAATATAATGCCAACTAAATTGAAGGCCATTTTATCCTAGAGGGTACTGGCATTCTGCATTTGGTTTGATAACAAATTGTATCTCCTTAATAACATCTCAACCAGGTTATTGAAGTTCTGTGGATTAGTTCGCCTCCTCTCCCTCTTGAACATGAGAAATCTTGTAACTTGATTTGAATTCTTTTCCTTGGAGAATTTTAGTGTGTAGAGTTTGCATGAGTCAGAGTCAAGAGTTATGTCTAGAGAGGGGCTCCTACTTCTCCTTTAGAATTAAGGAAGCTAGAGCAAAGGTCCTTCAAAGAAATGCTAGAATAGCCAGTTCTAGAGTTGGGGAAACATACTGAAAGATAGAATCAGGAAAAGAACCTTGGTTCTCTCTATCAAGCAAACATGTTCAATGAAGGAAGAGTTTCTTGAAGTCTTGCTTGGTCGGGACCTTCTCAAAATGGGTGAGATCGACAGAAGCGGTAGGAAACTGGGTTGCTGCAGTATGGGATCTAGTTAATGGGTTGAAGATCACTCAGTTCAGTGATTCACAGTTCCTATTTCGTTTTGTAGACAAGAGCCAAGCTGCGAAAGTTCTTCAAGGGGGTAGAGGATTGTTAGGTGACAATTTTTTGAAGGTAGAAGGGTAGGCAGAACATATTGGGTGCGAAGATCCATGATTAACTGGGGAGACTGGTGGCGAATTTGGTGGGTCTCCCGGTTCACCTTTGGTGTTTTGACTTATTCAAGAAGTGGAGAATCTTTGTGGGAAAATTGTAGATGTTATGTGTAGTTTACATAATTTGTCAAGAGCTAGAATTATGGTGAGGAAGGGTGGCAAGGAACCTATTTCTATGGACATCAAAGATGAGGAGGTTAGCTTCAAAATCTGGTTGCATCCTGAGTTTTGACTGAAACTGCAAGAGGGGGTGGGGGGAGGTGAATTGACCTTTTTTATATTTTCCTTCTTGACTTGCTTTTTTCAGCAGTCAACTAGCTTATAGATAAGCCGTAAATAACTTCAGACAGATAAGAAAGTGCTGAAAGTAAATATGACACCAAATTTTTTTATACTGGTTGGATCCGGAATGGATCTTAGTCCAGTCCCCTTGGGTTGCAAGGGTCTTCTCTTCTAGCTTTTGAGTAACTTGAACTTGTAAGTGCTTATATAGTATAGCTCCTAAGTCTACACTCAATTCTTTTTCTCTCTTTTCAATCTTTTGATACAAAGCCTCACCAACAATATTTTTCTCTCCTCTTTTTTTTAAGTACACAGTAAATCACTCAAAAATTCAATGTTTGCTAAAGTAGAGCAGAGCTTGTGAGATGGTTCAGATGTGTTGTATACTTATGTTCTTCTCGAGCCGTTTATAGATGCACATGTTTAGCTAATTTGGAGATCTTCAGAAGAAAAGGCAACCCAAGAGATTTGATCCTTGGAAAAGGAAAGGGAAATCCTATTTCCAAGAATAAGGTAAAGTCTTGATTGACTTTTAAACTTTTGGGTGTTGATTGGCTTTGGATTTGATTCTTTCCTGGCAAGATTGAAGGACCATCAATGAAGGCTGCTTCTTGACTTCTTCCTTGATTGTTGAGTTCTTGATAGTTTTCATTTGAATCCTCCTAAATTCGTTTGACTCCTCCTAAATTGATGTCAGTATCAATTATTCTCGATGTCTTCCTTAGTTGATGAGATTTGAGATCTTCCTTTGATACTTGTTTCCTTAATTTATTTCATCATCAAGTCTTTTAATTGCTGTTGACCATGCCTTATTTAAACTTGCTTCCTTTTTCTTTTTGTGCTGCTCACTTGGTAATCACACGGATTTTTCCTTTTTGACTGCCAATTTGGGATTTCCCGCATAATACACATACATCATTAAAAAATCAGAACAGAAAAGAAATGGAGAAAAAAGAAGAAGAGGAGAACAGAAAAGGAACAGAAATAGAGGAGAAAAAAGTCCAAAAAAGTGAAGAAGAGAAAATTGAATAAAAGAAGAAGAGAAAAACTTACCTTGAAACCCTAGAATTGGGGAAGAGCAGCAGCAGGAAGAACTGAAAAAATATGTAAGACTGTTGCAATTTTTTTTAAAAATAGACCTTAAATTTCATTTTTTCATTCACGCTCGCCACACTACTTCTGCTGAGGAGAGCGCTTTTTAGCTTGCCTCTCTTTAGTTCTTTGAAGCGCCTGACCCTTGCCTCGCGTCGCTTCACACAAATGCTGAAGTGAGTGCTTTCAATAACACTGATCCTCACATACTTTTTGTATTTGTTTCATTCTCCAACCAATGTTGTGGGAATTTTGGAAATGTCACAAATGAACTTTCTCTGGGATTTGGCTAATGGGGAAAGAAGTTTCATTTGGGGCAGTGGGAGAATGTTACAACTCCCAAGTTTAGGTGAAATTTTCATTTGATGCAGTTTAGGTGAAAATTTCAAGACCTGGGGAGTCAGAGTTCCTGAGTTTGTTAGATTTGCTACACAAACAGGAATGCTCACCGGAGGGACATGATGTGTGGTGATAGGGTTTGGGGAACAATGGAGTTTTACCTGTCAAGTCACTTTATGAGAAGACGTTGACCAGGGACTGGGGAGTAGATTGACTTCCTTTGTGGCTTGATTTGGATTTGTACAATTATGAGAAAGGTGTGTTTTCTCAATTGGTTAGCAACTAGAGGGGCGATCTTTGACGATTGAGAACTTAAGGAGGAGAAAGTTCACTTATGTGAGTAGGCATTTTATATGCAAGGGCTTGGGTGAAGATGGTCATCTTCTTCATTGCCAGGTTATCTCGAGATTATGGTGGGATGTTTTGATACGATTTGGAGTGCATAAGTGATGCCAAGTAATGTTGTCCAACTAGAATTGTGTCAGATGGAGGAAAGGGCATAATGTTGGAAATGTAGCTCCACTAGCATTTATGTGGGTTGTGTGGAGAAAGAAATAGGAGAGCTTTTGAGGGGGTGATGATGAATTCAGTACAGTTGAGGAGTAGCCTCGTTTTCCTTATTGCTTTTGGTGCACCCATGAGATCCGTGTAGGTATAGAAGATCAGGCGACTTTTGTAAAAACATATCTTTTTCTAGATTTTCAACCTTTGCTATACCTTATCTGTACAAGCGGTTGTTTTGCCCAAACATCAAAAAAATTTACTACTTTATCAAAAAATAAAATCTCTACCAGCTTTTTGTCTGTTTCACCAAATACTCGACATGTGGAAAGGGAAAATTCTGTCTCCTTGAAACCTCTGTGTATTATTTTATTGATTATAGATGCCCCACAATACTTATAAGCGCTATTTATGGAAGTTCTTTCCAGCCACTTTATGGACCACTTTTTTTTTGAGAATGGTAACTTTTTCTTCTATTTATCCACATGTTTACTACATCAAAGTAGCCCCCTTCCAAAAGTATTACAAACTAGACTGACTCCATTTGTGCTTTTTGTCACAAATAGTCTAAAACATCAAAAACTTCTTCTGCCTGTACTAAGACTTTCTGTTTACACCAAAAATAATAAAGAGCTATACAATTCATCTTGAAATTCTGCAAATTGTTCTTCTTGCCCTCAAAACATCTTTGATTCCTTTCTTTCCACATTGTCCACCATATACAAGCTGGGACAATTCTCCATCTCTCCTCCTTAATTGTAGTATTGCCAATATTGATCCAACAATTTAGGAGTTGTACTATGTTTCTTGGTTTCACCCAAGTGATCTTCCTAAGGCTTCTGAATATTCTCCATAATTGATCTGTCCATTTGCAATGCAAAACGAGATGGTTGACTGTCTCTGCCTGTTCCTCACACAAATAGCATCTTGAGCATAGTTGGAACTTCTCTTCTTTATATTTTCTTGTGTCAGCACTGCTTCCTTTGCTAGTAACCATGTGAAACAGTTTACCTTGTATGGGATTTTAGGTCTCCATATCATCTGCCATGGCCAGAGCTCCATCCTATCATTTGAAGTTGAGTGATTAAGATCTTTGTAAGCTGACTTGACATTGAAAACCCCTTTGCTGCCAATCTTCCACATAACCTTGTCTTCCTCCCTAGTCAGATACTAAATTGTGCCATTGTATCACGGAAGGCCACTATGTTCCCCATCTCCCAATCATTTAGATTTTTTGATGAAGTCTCCCAATCATTTAGATTCCTCCTAAGATGTAAGTTCCACCCCTGTCCTGTCCACATTTCAGCCACAGTTGCATTTTGTTGAAGGCTTAGTATATATAAGTCTGGAATAATTGTTTCAGGGTTCTTTGGGCTATCCATCTGTCCTCCAAAATGACACCTTCATTCCATTACCCACCTGGAATCTAATTCTAGAAAGAAACAGAGGCCAAAGATTTCTTATTGATCTCCAGATACCACATCCATATGGTGTAGTTACCATCTTTGTCATCCACCTATTCTCCATTTCATATTTTTCCCTGATCACCTCTCTCCATAGCAGATTCTCTCCTGTCATAAACTTCCAAAGCGATTTTAACATTAGGCTTTTGTTTTGTTTCTTCATGTTCTTGATCCTCAGTCCCCCCTCTTTCTTATTTTTATGACCTCTTCCCACTTGACTGGATGAAACTTCTTTTTATCTTCATTTCCCTGCCGAAAGAAATTTCTTCTCAAAGCATCTATCCTCTGTATGACCTTGTCTGGTGCTGGGAACACAGACATCATATAAGCAGGTATTGCATCTAGCACACTATTAACCATGGTTAATCTACCTCCCCTAGACAAATATTGGCTCTTCCAGTTGGTTAGCTTCTTTTCGCATTTTTCTATCACTCCATTCCAGATCCCTATTGATTTGCTCTTTCCCCCCAATGGCATACCTAGGTATATGGTTGGTAGTTCCCCTACCTTACCACCCAAAACCCCTTCCAGACTCTCCACCTGTGCCACTTCATTTATGAGATAAATGAAACTCTTCCCCCAATTGATATGTAATCCAGAGTCTGCTTCAAAGATGATGAATATTACTCTTAGGATCAACATTTGCTCTGTCATTGCTTCACAAAAAATAAGAGTATCATCTGCATATTACAGATGGGTAATCTCCAAGCCATTTTGTGCACTACTGTCCACCCTAAAGCCCCTTACCCAACCCTTCATCTTTGCTGTGTGAATTAGGTTACTCAAACCTTCCATGGCTAAGATGAATAAAAAGGGTGACAGGGGGTCACCTTTTTTTTTTGATGACAAGGGAAACCCGCAGCCGCTACCCTTTGGGTAAAACCCCCGTTCCTATGCAATAGCTCGCAAACCACAGACAGGGGGTCACCTTGTCTCAGTCCCCTTTGGGATGAAAAGAAACCACTAGGAGTTCTATTATTTAAAATAGAAAACTTGACTGTGCTTATGCAGAATTTCACCCATCTAATCCATTTGGCTCCAAAACCCATCCTTTGCATCATAAGTAGTAAGAACTTCCAGTTTAAATGATCATAGGCCTTCTGTATATCAAGCTTGCATAGAATTCCAGGGCACTTGCTTCTCTGGCTAGACTCAACACATTCATTTGCTATCAACACTGCATCCATTATTTGTCTACCTTTTATGAATGCCATTTGTTGGCTGTCTACAAGCCTGTGTAGCACCTTCTTTAACCTTTCTGCCAGCAGTTTAGCAATGATCTTGTAAACTCCACCTATTAGACTAATAGGTCTAAAATCTGTCAGTTCCTCAGCTCCCATTTTCTTAGGAATTAAAGCCACAACGGTGGCATTAATACTCTTCTCAAACCTCTCTGCCTTATGAAACTGCTGCACTGTAGCCACCAGATCAGGTTTAATGATGTCCCAACATTGGCTGAAGAAAGCCATGGAGTAACCATCTGGCCCTGGTGCTTTGTCCCCTGCACATGCTTTTATGCTCTCTAGAATTTCCTGCTGCTCAAAAGGTGTCAAGAGTAATTTGTTTTCTTCTTCATGAATCATAGGACAGTTTCTCATCTCCAGGTAGGGTCTCCATTCTTCTGGCTCAGAGTATAGTTCCTCATAATAAGTTACTATCTCCTCTGGTTCAGTCAAATTTTCTCCTCACTTTCAGCTTTGAGATTGTATTCATTCTCTTGTGTGCATTTGCAGTTCTGTGGAAGAAATTAGTGCTTCTATCCCCTGCTCTAGCCACACTGCCCTAGATCTTTGCCTCCAAGCTATTTCCTCCCTTTTAGCTATGTCTTCAAACTCACCGATTAATGTTGTTTTAGAGGTTATCTCTTCTGGCGTTCTCCTGTATCTCCTCTAATTCAGATAGCTGTTTCAAGACATTTTGTTTTTGTGTTCCCAAGTTCCCTTGTGCAGTTTTGCTCCATTCTTTCAGCTTTTCTTTTAGCGCTTTGAGCTTTGCACCCAAGACATAGTCAGGTTTCCCTATGAAACTGAAGGAGTTCCACCATCCTTTAATTTTGTCATTGAAACCCTATATGTCCAACCACCAGTTCTCAAATTTAAAGTATGACTGCGTTTTCCCAAGCACCGCATTGTAACATTATGGGAGAGTGATCTGATGTCTTCCACCAGTACAAGCTTAGGTTCATCTTCTTCCATACCCATACCCCCGACATGACATGTTCTGCTGCTACTCTTGATGGGGGTTCAAACAGAAATTGGCCGTCATTCATGGCAAAAACATTGACTCCTATGGCTGACTTCCAAGTGTTGCAGGCCCATCTTCTTACGTCGTTTAAAGCTGGGGTCTCCTGTAGTGTGTCCTGGAATCTTCCAACGATGCATCTATTGAGAAGATCTGTTTCTGCCAGCGGTGCTCCGCTTGTGACTTCTATGTGAGCCTCCTTCACATGTAACTTCGCTCTCTTCATGGAATCCGTCATCCACCTGCTGCTTTGGACTGCCTCCCTATAAGATGTGTTCGATTGTTTGCCCATGTTAACTTGCGTTTTTTGTTGCAAGTTGGGTTCATAGATGAACTTGGCTATTTTGTGGACGATATTACTCCACCCCCCATGTATGAAGCTTCCGGTGTAATAATTATAGACTTGTTCTGACCTTGGATAGGAATAAAACTGACAAATCTGCCATTCTCGTTGTATTTAAGAGAGCAGTAAAACTCTGCAAAGTGTTCCTTGAGCTTCCATCTAACTTTCCCTTGTACCTTGGACGCCTCAATAAATATTGATACCAACCACCGCAAAACTTTAATGCTAATCTTCACTCTTCTCACTAAGTTTCTGCTACTCTCAGTCCATTCGTACCAGGAATCTGTACCACCTTTACATCTAGTGATTTCGTATGATTTAAACCCTGCATTGTAGTAAATGCTGTTGACCCCTGATCATGTGATTCCGGCCATATATGCCGGAGAATAAGTCCCCAGATCGATTTTAGTTCAGACTAGGCTGTCTTCGAAAGTCGTGCCTGGGAGCATTTTCTCTCTCCTATTACTAATTTCTGGAACACCTCTTATGGACCACTTTGTCTGACATTTTGCAGTTTCCCCATGGTCTTGGTGTCTGAAGTTCATTATTTAGGATACCTACATTCTCCACATCTTTGAGCATTCTGAATGTTTTTATTTGTATTCTATCTGCGTCTGTTTTTGCCCAAACACAAAAAAACTCTTTTTACTTCATTGAAAAATAACATCTCTACCAGCTTTATGTCTTTTACACCCTAAGTTGCTCGGACTCGGGTGCGGGTATCCGAGACGGATGCAAATCCGAGTGTCGGATTCGGCAAAATCCAAATTTTAAGATTCGTGGGTGCGAATCCGAGTATGGATACGGGTGCGGGGATACGGCTAAATTTTTTCAATATTATAAAAATATAGTTATGAAGATATTCTAAATTTGAAAGATATGTTGTGATAAACTTACATGTATTTTGTAGAATTCAATCTTCCATTCTTCAAGATGAGATTACTCTTCCATTCTTCCTACAAGGACACGACAAAATAGAAACTAAACATTAAAAGCATTTACAAATTACAATAGAATAAATATAACTAAAAGAATCAATAAAAATTGAAAAGAAGAACTAACCTTAGAACATGGATAGTAACTCGTCTCTTGAAACAAAGTGAAAGTGAAAATACTGCAATTATTAAAATTTAAGATATACACAA